>JAMYXO010001898.1:17500-26638 GCA_033310375.1 Conus canariensis | reverse complement strand
TTGTAACTACTGGGCGCAAAATGAATCCATTGAAGTCAGTTCACGCGTAGAAATATTAGTTTATTCCGCCAAGGAATTACTTCCCTTGTCTGAAAATGGTCAGCATTTGTTTGAATAGAAAAGTTTTCTTTCGTTCATTTGTAATGAATTCGCTGATTGGGCGAAAAAGAAATCTATCAAAAACATTAGCTTATACCGCCAAGGGAATAAATTAGAAGTTCTGAATCGAAAGAGTTAAAAGTTTATATTTGTTGAATTTTGGTCTGTCTGCAATGGATATCCGAATTAAACACACACACACACACACACACACACACACCGCGCGCGCGCGCGCGCGCTCGCTCGCACACACGCACGCACGCACGCACGCACACACACACACACACACACACACACACACACACACACACACAACACACACACAATGTTGCATGGCAATCTTCCAACTCAAAATGGATACGCTTAAACGCCGCCTGTTCAATCCCCAGGCTACACCATTGCAGAAAACGGAGTATGTTGGTTATTCAATGGAACTCCTGGGCCAAACGGATACGTTAGGTGTACCGTGCATAGACTGAGCTATGTACTGGTTCGGGAGCAGGGTGCATTCCCACCCCCCAGATGTGGATGCGTCCCACCTCTGCCACAATGACACCTGCATACTGCCAGACCACACCAGTCTGGAGCCCAGTACAATTAACTGTCAGAGAAAATCCTGTGTAGCAGAGGATCATTGCTCAGGTCACGGCCTGTACCCCCAATGCCTTCTCCACCTCCAACTGTAAAGGGGATCAGGAGCCAGCACAGGCGTTTTTGCCCACACTGACGTGACTACTGTCATATCATCATGCAGGGGCGGGGCAGGGAGGGAAGGAGTCGGGGGAGGGACTGCAGGCGGAAATAGAAACCTAGTTCCAAGAGAAATGACTACACCGCCGGACAAACCAATGACAAGACAAACACGACGCCTTTCCAGACCTCTTGTGTCTTGTTCCTCAGGCAACATGATACACCATTTGGGACCATTACGAAGAACGAGCAGTCACTCACTTTTTTTTTTCATCATGATGGGACAAGCCTTACTCTACTTCTTCGTACGCGTCGCGTTTTGTCATGTCATTTGTTTGTTTTGTTCGTTGGGCGGCATAGTCCTTTTATTGTTTTGAAAGAAAAGGTTAATTCAGTCCCACAAAGAGCGATTCCAATGAAGATATTCCTGATCAACCCCAACCGAATTACTGCCCTTTGGTTTCTTGCAAGAATGACCGCCCTTTGCTTTTTTTTTTTTCAAGGTTTCTTTAATTGTTTTTCTCAACATCGATTCACTTCGTGCGCACGAAAGAAACGCACGAAAAGGTCTACAAATGGAGTGAACATAAAGCCGATTGTATTGAATCAGAGAGAATGAGTATGGACAATAAATATGAAGAGGGGAGCTGGAAGGTAGGGGGGGGGGGGGGTCAAAAAGAGGAACGATTTAGTTCCGTTGAACCTTTATCTTGTGGTGGTGGCTGATATGGTTACTCGGGGGGGGGGGGGGGGGGGGGGTCAAAAAGAGGAACGATTTAGTTCCGTTGAACCTTTATCTTGTGGTGGTGGCTGATATGGTTACTGTGGTGGTTGCTGTTGCTATTGTTACGTGTCATTGCTATGTGCATTCTTCACCACACTGCTCATTAATGACGCTCTCCCATACACAAACCACACTTTTTTTCATCCGAACACAGCCTTAGCCACAACAAATCCACAGAGAGCAATGTGTTTCAGAGAGAACTAATATCAACAGGAACAACTGACAAATAAAATCAGCAAGTGAAGGTCTATGTAGCCAGGTGCTCAAATGGGCACATCTCTCGTGGTGACCCTCAGCAGATGAAATGGTCTGTTCGGGAGTTACCTTTCCCCTTACCTCCCCTGATTGATCAACCTTGGATTAGTTCGGGTCAACTCCTTCAAATGGGAATGCCTCAGAACCTATATCATTATTATGTCTATGTCGCTGAAGTCACACAAATGAATGTATTTGATTCTTTATGACTATGTTGGACCGAAAAGCTTATATTTTCTAAACTAAACTGGCATTTTGCACGATCGATTTTGGCGTCATATTTTATCGATCACCCGCCAGTTGAAATGGTTTATTTAGGAGTTACCTTCCCCCTTACCTCCCTTGATTGATGAATCTGGATTATTTTGTGTCAACTCTTTAACATGTAAGTGCCTCGAAACCTGTATCATTATTATGTATATGTCGGTACAGACACAACAATGAATGTATTTCATACCTTGGACCAAAAAGCTCATATTTTCCCTAAACTGGTTTCTCGCACAATCAATTTTGGCGCCATTTTTCATCTTCCGCCAACCAGACCTGGACTACTTCTTGATTTGCCAAAAGTTTGTGAAAAAAACTGTCGAATCCGAAAACGTTCATTCCAAGTCAATTGCGTAAGCTGTCATTTCGTGGATCGCATACCTACGATCTTTTCCGTACAAGTTTGCGACTCTACGACATGACTGACGATGCCGACCTGTCTGAAACAGTCGCCTTCTTCGTTCCACTTTGTGTCATTGTCGGAGTTGTGCGCTAATTGTCACTCTACGAAATTCAGACTTCCCGATCGAAATGTTGTTGATGACTCCATGTCCATGATATATGCAACTGAAAATGTATTGACATTATTGGTCCGTTTCCACAGAGTATTTTTCCATCGAAAATCGTATCCAGAGCTCATGTCGACAGCCAGGCGAGGAGGAAAGCCAGCTGTGTTTGGTACTCCTTTTCAAAGACCAGGTTCTCCGCTCAGATACAGTCTTGGAGAATCACATCTACAGGTGTGAACAGACTGAAACGCCTGCTGTTCAGTCATGACAAAAAGAGTTCATGCTGTTTGGTGTTCCTCATCGCAATAGAGAAAATTGGACACAAACTCGTTCACTGTGGGTTCATTCTCCGATTTTAATCACCAACAATGTCATACAGCGACAACATTATCCAGTGTGACATGCTTCATATTATACCTTGGGTTCTGAAGTTGTCGTCCATAGTCTATCAATATGTTGGAATGCTTTGAACGGACGGCGAAGCAGACAACACGGAAGCTACACAGAAAGCACCAACTTGTGTTAGTTCCTGCCTCGCCAGGCCCGTTTGGTCTGCGACACCGTGTTGCTGACACACACACTCATACATATACACACCTGCAAATACACACACACGCACGGACGCACGGACGCACGCACGCACGCACGCACGCATACACACACACACACACACGCACACACACACACCATTATTGTTATCTTGTCAGAAAGACGTAAGAGTAAGTTATGATAATTAGAACCCGTAATTACTGATTGAACATGACACATAAGACGTCTTCAGCACTCTTTAATGGCATTTGACGAACGAACAAGGGCATTGGTCAAAAGCAATTTCCCAGAGAACGTGACAAAAAGAAATAATACACAAAAACATAACACACCATGAGACAGAACAGACAGGCCGAGAGGAAATCCGAGAGTCAGACAGACAGACAGACAGGCAGGCAGACAGACACGGAGAGACACAAGAGGCACAGCGACGAGCAGTGACAGAAGAATGAGACAAATAGAGATAGACAGAGGAAAGCAGGGATGATAAGATGTAAGGAATGACAGCAACCAACAACAGCACCATGAACGAAAGACATCCAACAACCATAACAAACAAAAAAAATAAATAACTGACGACTTTTTTTCATGAAAGAAATCAAAAGAGAAAAACACAAAAGAAAAAACTTTGAAAGTGAAATGACCAGCTATGAAGCTAAAAAATAATACTAAGGTTCATAATCTATCATTTTGCTTCGTTTCATTCCGGTAGGTTTGGTCTTTTGGAAGTTTCTGGCAATGTGTAAAAACTGTAATCTACGTTACAAGAGCTTGTAATCTACGTTATAATTATTTTTGAGGTTTGAAGTAATTTTCACCTACTTATTATCACACAGTTCGGTGAAATTTAGTGAAAGGAGTGATTAAGTTTCACTTTTTCATTATACATTTTTGTCCTTCCTATTGTTATGCTAAATAAGAGATTTTGTTTGAGGAGTTGGTGGATGAAAAAAAAAAGCTTTTTTCTTTTAGCTGTTGAATTCATATAAAGTTTGACGAGTTTGCTTAGAGAAAGCAAACAGGCGTAGTATGCTATGAAACGATATTAATTTCTGGAGTTGAAAATGGAAAGTATTGGTGGATTTTGTTTCCTGTTTTGCGTTCATTGAATTTTGAAGCTAGCAATGTGGCGTAACGCAAATTACAACATTCGTTTCAGGTTATTGTGTTCAATGAAAAATTGCAAAAAAAAACCTGTTTGAGGCCGAGAATTTTTTTAACCAAATATTGCAGAAGGGTTGTTCTGTGAAACTAATAAAAATTTATGTTAAAATCGATTTGTTTCCTTTTATGATATTTTGGATTCTGATTTGTACATCTTTCTGTAGAACGAGTGTATAATCTTCTGCTGGTGTTTTGACCAGTAAAGCTTTCCATAACTTTTTGCTGAAAACTACTTATGTTTTGATCAGAAACTGAAGGTGGGAGGCACATCTAAACTATATATGTCCTGTTTCATGACACAGTCCAGTCTGTTTTTCAAACTGTTCAAGGAAGGTGCTTGAGTAACACTGGAAGGAAGGCGGTTCCAAATCACCACACGTTGAGAGAAGAAGTTCTGTCGGAGACTTGTGCTGCATCTGTGTTATTTTTTTTTCAGCTTAAAGCAATGTCCCCTGGTGATTGTCCTAATCTCTTTCTTAAACAAGGAGTTTTCCAACATGTACAGTCCATGTGTATACTTATACACTTCTATAAGATCCTCTTATCCTTCTGTAAGACATGCTGGGTAGTTTCATCTTTTCTAGCCTTTCCTCATAACTCAAACCTTTCAGGTAAGTTGTGCTGGCCCAGACCTAGTGCGTAACAATGAGAGACAGAAAAGTAAGAGAACAAAATGTGAACGCGTTTGCGACTGTACGTGAGCGCGAGCGAACTGTACACCTATTTCTGTGCGTGCGATTGTGGAATGCAGTAGTTTACAGTGGTAGGCATCTGTGTAGAGCTGGCACTGTGGTTTTAAATGCATTTGCAGATTTCTGACCAATACCCCATATCTCTCCCATCACTTTCTCACCAACACCTGCCCCGGAAGGATGACGAAACTGTAGATCCTAACAGTTCAATACACAACAGAAGATCGGAGTAAAGAATAAAGAATGACAGTTTCTTCAACGGCATATAATGGATGCTAAACGATTCAACCAGAACAACAACACCAGAGAGCGGAAGCGCTCGCCGCTGCTGAATAAGAGACAATATTGGGTCAACCCCGATATGGTATCATAATCCAATAATAAAATGAATGACCACTGTCACTGCCCTGAACTCAAACAGCGCAGTATCACCAAAACCGATAGCGATCGAAAACAAATGACCGGCGAGGCCATATATAGTAACGAAGACCCAGACATACTAACAAAAGCGGAGCGACAGGACGGCGCCCCCCTGCTGGGCTGTACGTGACTAGGCATACGCCTAATCAATTTCAACTTGCAACCAAATCACTGCACTAATTTAAAAATAACACAATAAATTTAAAAACTACCTATTCCAACTTCCAATCATAATCACAAAAAGAAAACATAATGCATTAAATATATCAATGCATAACACCGCAAATATTCATCAATTCAAACCACCAATGTCATATAATTCACCAACTTCACACAAACAACCATATACCATTTTCTTTCCAACTACAATATCCACCTACACACTCCCTCTTCCCCCTACTCGAGGTCAAAGCACACCACCATCACCCCTCCCATTATCGCTTCGGCGCAACAGCCATCCTTCATATGAAAAGAGGGGCATACGAAATAATTTTCTTCTCCAATCAAAAGAAAAATAAGAATAAACAAAAACCTATTATAATCCTCATCAATTTTCATATATACGAACTTATGGTTTGACTGGATAATTACCGGAACTTAACACAACACGTTTTTTGTTTTGTTTTTTTGTTTTTTTTCAACGAACGACGGAGACACAATGCAGTGAAAACCACAACCACCGCACATACCGACATTCGGCGCGCGCGCGCGCACATGACGATATTCTCTCGCCTGAAACAGTAGCGCGCATCAAGCATATGACACCTCCCTCTCACTCCTTCTCCCCTTGTCTACAAGCCGGCGCGATTTACCGTCCCTAGATCCTCTGTGTGTGTGGTTTGTTTGTTTGTTTGTTTGTTTATATATCTATCTATCTATCTATATCTATCTATCTATATATATATATATATATATATATATATAAACTGAATCGCGCTTCTCACGTTTCGCCTATGTACAAACGACGCGTTTCGATCCAGAATCATCTACCTCCAACTCCCTTCTTCAATGAACAACCTGCCCCACACTTCTCACCTGGAGTTACGATGACCAACGAAGACAATACAGGACAAACACCCGCCAGAGCAGCTCCAGACCGGGGAAACCCTCGCTCCCTTGAAGGCATGGACACTGGTGGCAGACACCGACACACTGATAACTTCTAGGAATCCCGAGCTGTCACAAGGACACACCGATGGGTTTCCTGGCAGCTCACTAAACAAAGTGGCAAAACTGCCTCACCAAACGCTGGATCAGAAGACCTCCGTCTCGAGCCAGGAGTCGCAAACAACTAAATCAGACAGTTAAAAAACATACGACACTTAGAGTTGACAGACATCATGAAACTGACAAGGCCACACCCTGACATCGACCAATCATCAATAAGCAGCCCAGAGAACGGCACGACAAAACTCCAGATAGGGGCATAGATAGAGACAATCGTGTACAGACTCGAAACACCAACTTGCCAGAAGACCAATCAGCAATAAGTCACCTAGGGTGATGAGACCACACTTCCCAATATGGGAACAACTGTGTATCGGCACAGACTCTAGATTATAAATCCCTCCCATCATCAATCGATAACCACCAACAGCTTGTACACAAGACCAAATGTGGACACAACCATATACAAGCACCGATCTCCAATAGTTGGTCAAACAATCACCCATAAATCACCAAGGCAACAGACCACAAAATCACAAGAATGGATACAGTCAAACATAGGCACAAACTTCACCCTCTTTAGTCGATCACCTACCAACAATGACTCGACCAAAACACACACACAAAAATAAAACATGCATCGTAACTCCCAAAATCGACACGGGAAAAAGAAAGAACTGACCGCTGCAACAAACTCCGCCTTACAATATGCGAAATTATGTCCCTTGAATGTCCGTGCGTGACAGTTACTCTTCTCTCTCTCTCTCTCTCTCTCTCTCTCTCTCTCTCTCTCTCTCCCTTCCTCGTCTCTCAGCCGTCTCTTCTCTCTCTCTCTCTCTCTCTCTCTCTCTCTCTTCTCTCTCTTCTTTCTTCTTCTTCTTTTTCTTCTTCTTCTTCTCTTACTAACGAGAAGCAATTTTTGAGAAACCTTAAGTTTGAAACTGTTTTGCGAAACAGGAATAGCATAAGGGGTGCGCACGCTTGCGCGCGCGCACACCACAGCACATGCACACACACACACACACACACACACACACACACACACACACACACACAGAATCTCTCTCTATATATATATATATATATATATATATATATATATATATAATATACACTAACACAACACACACACACACACTAGCGCTTACGCGCTTCGACCCCGTCTCGCCCCGGCGAGTTTGTCTGTCGTGTAGTGTTCCGATGTCCAGTTTTACGTCTGTGGACCCAAATTGCGTCACGACGCAATGCGTCACGTGATAGCCGACCCGACGTTGCTGTTTGTAGACACCAAGGATACTTGATACCAAATTTGGTGGCGATCGGCCCGAAACTGTGGCCGTGTATAAGCGAACAGCAGACAGACAAACTGAGCTTTATATAATGTATAGATATGTGCGTGTGTGCATGCATGAGTGCGTGCTTGCGTGCGTGTGTGTATGTGGTGTGTGTGTGTGTGGTGGTGCGTGCGTGCGTTGCGTGTGGTGCGTGTGGTGTGCGTGTGTGTGGTGTGTGTGTGTGTGTGTGTGTGTGTGTGTGTGTGTGTGTGTGTGTGTGTGTGTGTGAGGAACCTTGTAGGCTAATGTGTAATGAGCCACAGCTTGCTTGATTTATTTTATTTTATTTATTTTATTTTTTTTAAGAATAGTGTGAACTGTGAAATAGATTGCTTCTATATACAGTAATAGGGAACAGTTCAGCCTTTGAACACAGCAGAGTATCTTGTTGGAAAGCAAGTCTAAAGCCATATTGTTTTGGATGATTGGCGAGTAACATGCCTTTTGTTGTTGTGGAGTGTGTGTGTGGTGGTGTGTGTGCTGTGTGTGTGTGTGTGTGTGTGTGTGTGTGTGTGTTGTGTGCGTCGGTGTGTGCGAGCGTGTCGTGTCGTTGTGTGTGGGTGTGGTGGTGTAGTGGTGTGTGGGGCGGCGCGCGTGTGTGGGGTGCGGCGTTGAATAGAGCAAGTTAGACGTATATCTTTATCTGTCTATCTGTCTGTCCCCGCCACCCTCTCTCTCTTTCTCTCAATCTTCCTCCCTCTCTATCTCTTTCTCTATATCTCTCTCAACCACAAACGCACGCGCGCGCGCGCGCGCGCCACACACACAGACACACACTCACACACACACACACACACACAAACACAACACACACACACACACAACACACACACACACATCCACACACGCACAGCACACACGCACACACGCACGCACGCAGCACACACACACACACACACACACACACACACACACACACACCACACACACCACACACACACACACACACACACACACCACACACACACACACACACACACATCACACACACACACACACACACACACACACACACACACACACACACACACACACACACACACAAGCACTGAAAGGGGAGGGGAATGTTACAAGCACACACTCTCCTTGTCTCTGTGTTTCTGTTTGTCCGTCTGTCTGTCTGTCTGCCTGTCTGTCTGAATGTCTCTCTCTGACTCTCTGTCACCATCTCTGCCTGCCTGCCTGCCTGTCTCTGCCTCTGTCTCTGT
>JAMYXO010001898.1:0-10000 GCA_033310375.1 Conus canariensis | reverse complement strand
AAAACTTCAAAGCACTGTTCCTTTCGGCACCCATTCGCCCAGCACATACACAGTCTCAAAGCGCGAAGAACTGAGAACACGTGGCTAGTGAGACCTCATCTGTGCATGATGTGCTAGAACACGTGGCTAGAGAGACCTCCTCTGTGCATGATGTGCTAGAAGAACACGTGGCTGGAGAGACTTCCTCTGTGCATGATGTGCTAGAAGAACACGTGGCTAGTGAGACCTCCTCTGTGCAAGATGTGCTAGAAGAACACGTGGCTAGTGAGACCTCCTCTGTGCATGATGTGCTAGAAGAACGCGTGGCTAGTGAGACCTCCTCTGTGCATGATGTGCTAGAAGAACGCGTGGCTAGTGAGACCTCCTCTGTGCATGATGTGCTAGAACACGTGGCTAGAGAGACCTCCTCTATGCATGATGTGCTAGAAGAACACGTAGCTAGAGAGAGAGACCTCCTCTGTGCATGATTTGCTAGAAGAACAAGTGGCTAGTGAGACCTCCTCTGTGCATGATGTGCTAGAACACGTGGCTAGAAAGACCTCCTCTGTGCATGATGTGCTAGAAGAACACGTGGCTAGTGAGACCTCCTCTGTGCATGATGTGCTAGAACACGTGGCTAGAGAGACCTCTGTGCATGATGTGCTAGAACACGTGGCTAGAGAGACCTCCTCTATGCATGATGTGCTAGAAGAGAGGGTGCCACAAGGAACTTTAGTTTGACTGTTGGGCCCATGCCTGTTTTGGTATAGAAACATACACTGTAGGAATCAATCTCTCTCTGTCTGTCTGTCTGTCTGCTCTCTCTCTCTCTCTCTCCCTCTCTCAGTCTCCCTCTCCGACTCTCTCTCTCTCACTCTCTCTCCGTATTTGTGTGTCTCTATCTCTTTGACCTCTCTCTCTCTCCTCTCTCTCTCTCTCTCTCTGTATTTGTGTATCTCTGTCTCTCTGACTCTCTCTCGCTCTGTATTTGTGTATCTCTGTCTCTGTCTCTGTCTGTCTGTCTGTCTGTCTTCTGTCTCTCTCTCTCTCTCTCTCTCTCCTCTCTCTTTCTCTCTCGTATTTGTGTCTCTCTGACTCTCCCTCTGTCTCTCTATTTGTGTATCTCTATCTCTCTGACTCTCTCTCTCTCTCTGTATTTGTGTATCTCTGTCTCTCTCTCTGTAATTGTGTATCTCTGTCTCTCTGTGTCTGTATTTGTGTATCTCTATCTCTCTGACTCTCTCTCTCTCTCTGTATTTGTGTATCTCTGCCTCTCTGTCTCTGTATTTGTGCATCTCTGTCTTCTCTCTCTATGTAATTGTGTATCTCTATCTCTCTGACTCTCTCTCTCTCTGTAATTGTGTATCTCTGTCTCTCTGACTCTCTCTCTCTGTATTTGTGTATCTCTCTAACTCTCTCCCTCTCTCTCTGTATTGTGTATATCTCCTGACCTCTCCCTCCTCTCTGTATTTGTGTGTATCTCTGTCTCTCTCTCTCTGTGTATTTGTGTACTCTGTCTCTCTCTCTCTGTAATTGTGTATCTCTGTCTCTCTGTCTCTGTATTGTATCTCTATCTCTCTGATCTCTCTCTCTCTCTCTCTCTCTCTCTCTCTCTCCTCGTATTTGTGTATCTCTGTCTCTCCTCTCTGTATTTGTGTATCTCTATCTCTCTGACTCTCTCTCTCTCGTATTTGTGTATCTCTTCTCTTTCTCTGTATTTGTGTATCTCTGTCTCTTGTCTCTGTATTTGTATCTTATCTCTGTCTCTCTTCTCTGTATTTGTGTATCTCTGTCTCTCTCTCTCTGTATTTGTGCATCTCTTCTCTCTCTCTCTCTCGTATTTTCTCTCTTCTCTCTGATCTCTCTCTCTCTCGTCTCTCTCTCTGTATTTGTGTATCTCTTCTCTCGATTCTCTCTCTCTCTTTTGCTCTCTCTCTGCTCTCTCTCCTCTGTATTTGTGTATCTCTTGCTCTCTTCTCTGTATTTGTGTATCTCTGTCTCTCTCTCTCTGTATTTGTGTATCTCTTCTCCCCTGATTTATCTCTTCTCTCTCTCTCTGTATTTGTGTATCTCTGTCTCTCTCTCTTCTCTCTGTATTTGTGTATCTCTGTCTCTCTCTCTGTATTGTGATCTCTCTCTCTCTCTCTCTCTCTCTCTGTATTTGTGTATCTCTTCTCTCTGATTCTCTCTCTCTCTGTCTCTCTCTTATTTTGTGTGTATCTCTGTCTCTCTCTCTCTGTATTTGTGCATCTCTCTCTCTCTCTTTCATCTCTCTCTCTCTCTCTTATTTGTGTATCTCTATCTCTCTGACTCTCTCTCTCTCTCTTGTATTGTGTATCTCTGTCTCTCTCTCTGTATTGTGTATCTCTGTCTCTCTGTCTCTGTATTTGTATCTCTATCTCTCTGACTTCTCTCTCTCTCTTTTGTGTTCTCTGCTCTCTTCTCTGTATTTGTGTATCTCTGTCTCTCTTCTCTGTAATTGTGTATCTCTATCTCTCTGGATCTCTCTCTCTCTCTCTCTCTGTATTTGTGTATCTGTCTTCTGACTCTTCTCTCTCTCTCTCTGTGTATTTGTTATATTCTCTCGTACTCTCTCCCTCCTCTCTCTGTATTTGTGTATATCTCTCTGACTCTCTCCTCTCTCTCTGTATTTGTGTATCTCTGTCTCTCTCTCTCTCTCTCTGTATTTGTGTATCTCTGTCTCTCTCTCTGTATTGTGTATCTCTGTCTCTCTTCTCTGTATTTGTGCATCTCTATCTCTCTGACTCTCTCTCTCTCTCTCTCTCTCTCTCTGTATTTGTGTTCTCTGTCTCTTTTCTCTGTATTTGTGTATCTCTAGTCTCTCTGACTCTCTCTCTCTCTTATTCTTGTATCTCTGTCTCTTTGTCTCTGTATTTTGTGTATCTCTGTCTCTTTGTCTCTGTATTTGTGTATCTCTATCTCTCTGACTCTTCCTCCTCTTCTCTGTATTTGTGTATCTCTGTCTCTCTGTCTCTGTATTTGTGTATCTCTGTCTCTCTCTCTCTCATTTCTCTCTCTGTCTTGTATTGTCATCTCTATCTCCTCTGACTCTCTCTCTCTCTCTTCTCTCTCTCCTCTCTCTGTATTTGTGTATCTCTGTCTCTCTCTACTCCTCTCTCTCTCTCTCTCTCTCTCTCTCTCTCTCTGTGTATTTGTGTATATCTCTCTTGACTCTCCCTCTCTCTGTATTTGTGTATCTCTGTCTCTCTCTCTGTGTATTTGTGTATCTCTGTCTCTCTCTCTGTATTGGGTATCTCTGTCTCTCTGTCTCTGTATTTGTGTATCTCTATCTCCTCTGACTCTCTCTCTCCTCTCTCTGTATTTGTGTATCTCTGTCTCTCTCTCTCTGTATTTGAGCATCTCTCTCTCTTCTCTCTCTCTCTCTCTCCTCCTTCTCTGTGTATTTGTGTATCTCTATCTCTCTGACTCTCTCTCTCTCTCTCTCTCTCTCTCTCTGTATTTGTGTATCTCTGTCTCTATGTCTCTCTCTCTCCTCTCTCTCTCTCTCTCTCTTCCTCTCTCCTCTCTGTATTTGTGTATCTCTGTCTCTCTACTCTTCCTCCTCGTATTTGTGTATATCTGTCTCTCTCTCTCTCTTTGTATTTGTGCATCTCTATCTCTCTGACTCTCTCTCTCTCTCTCTCTCTCTCTTCTCTCTCTGTATTTGTGTATCTCTGTCTCTCTGACTCTCTCTCTCTCTCTCTCTCTCTCTCTCTCTCTGTATTTGTGTATATCTCTCTGACTCTCTCCCTCTCTCTGTATTTGTGTATATCTCTCTCTCTCTTCTCTCTCTCTCTCTCTCTCTCTGTATTTGTGTATCTCTGTCTCTCTGACTCTCTCTCTCTCTCTTCTCTCTCTCTTCTCGTCTCGTGTGTATTGTGTATCTCTCTGATCTCTCCTCCCTCTCTCTCTGTATTTGTGTATCTCTGTCTCTCTCTCTGTGTATTTGTGTATCTCTGTCTCTCTCTCTGTAATTGGTATCTCTGTCTCTCTGTCTCTGTATTGTGTATCTCTATCTCTTGACTCTCTCTCTCTCTCTCTCTCTGTATTTGTGTATCTCTGTCTCTCTCTCTGTATTTGTGCATCTCTCTCTCTCTCTCTCTCTGTGTATTTGTGTATCTCTATCTCTCTGACTCTCTCTCTCTCTCTCTCTCTCTCTCTGTATTTGTGTATCTCTGTCTCTATGACTCTCTCTCTCTCTCTCTCTCTCTCTTCTCTCTCTCTCTCCCTCTCTGTATTTGTGTATCTCTGTCTCTCTGACTCTCTCTCTCTCTGTATTTGTGTATATCTCTCTGATCTCTCTCTTGACCAAGATGGCGGACTGAGGAGATCGGTGAACTGTTAACCGTCTGTCAATATTATTGAATTTCACTGGCTATAATGTCACAACAGTTATAATTAGTGTACTGGAGAATGTATGATTGTTCACTTGACTCAAGGATGTAAGTACCGTCACCCATCGACCTTTAGCACATCATTGACGAAAAACACCATTGTAGAACGTTGGGCGCCTGTATCATCAGTTGAAAATCCAAAACATATTCAAATAAAATCGAGATATTTTCAAACAGTTTATCACACACATGCTCTGCCATCACGATCACGAAATGTCGCAAAATAACTGAACGCGTATCCAACGGCTTGAATATGAAAAAGCTTGTGCAAGTTGATGACAGTCATGTAGATTTACATTGCCAAGCAAATCGCATGAATAAAGAATAAGAATTATGCTGATTTAACGAACATCAGTTCCAAGTTACAAAAATGAATCTTTCAACACATTAACAATCTATAAATAAGTCTAGCCTACAAATCCAAACATCGCCTACCTCAGGCAATCTTCCCGAAATGGTTGTGGAATTCTGGCTGATGCTGCCGCTCTGGCCCTCACCAACCCCATAGACCTTGGCCTGTCCGTAGACACCCCTCCCCCCCCCCCCTGGGGGGGGGGGGATTTATGAGTGGAATTTTCTGATACTTTGTTCATTTTAAAAGTTTATGGCATATGTTACCCCGCTGTAACCAGGTTATTTCAGGATATACGAGCGTTACACTATAGTAACCCTACCGATGGTGATTATTCAGGGGGTGGGGTTATTTTAAGTCTCTTAAATCACATTTCTTCTTAAGTATTTGTATTAAATTTGGTACCAAACTAAAGAATACTGAAAAGGCTATCTGCTCATGGACATTTCACTACCATACAAGAAATGCGGAACATGTTCTTTACGAACAAAATTTAAAATGCATATGAAAACATAGTACGATACAAAAAAAACAACTTGTCAATGGTAATGACATGTCTCTAAGTACAGATAAAAAAAAACCTCTCACCCTATTCATTGCTGATGTCACAGCCATCTTGAAAGACAGCATCAGCCAAGCTGCCAAGCTGAGGTGGACTAGTTTGTGTACTCGAAGAGCACGGTTGTAGTGTTTGCCAGCAAACACTTGCTCCATTGACCCACTCGCACAGACAGCAGACTGAATGACTATTCCAGCAAGACCAGTTCCCCTCATCAGTTTGCTAACAGCGCCAAGGAAAGAGCAGATTGTATGGAAGCTTCCTAGTCTGACAAAGATGTCTTGGAAGAGATTGTTCTGCCACACCAAGTTGTATGCTTTCCTTGCTACTGCTAAGTCAAATGTAACTAATGTTATACCTTGCCCCACTTGCTTTGCTGCTGCCTGTGACACTTTGAGGACATGCTGGACTGTGGAATTTTCTGTGATGGGGTGGTGGATGGGTGGCATGTAGTCAACAGTTGACTGCATCCTTTCTATCCCTTCTTCTCCTGTGAGAGACACCCATCCTCCCCATCCAGGCACCAGTTGATTTCCATCTTTGGCCTCAAATCTGGAGAAAACCCACCAAAAGTCAACAACTTTAGCTTTGTAGACTGCCTCTGGGTTTGAGAAATGAGTGTCGACAACATTCAAGTTGGGTTCTGCCTTTTCTTTTGCAAAGCAGGGTGGTACGTGTTTCTTGGTTCAGACTGCATGGAGCATTGGTGGTTTTGAGGAGCAGGAGATAGTTCTGTTTGAGAAGGAACTGTGTCATGCACTGTGTCTCCTGTCACCTCTTGAATAACTATGCCATGAGTGGAGTGGGTGGTGTCAGCTCCTGAAAGGGTTTCTTTGTTCAGGTCAAAGTTATCCCAGCAGAAATGAATCACTTTGTTCTGTTCCAAACTCACCGTTGAAGGCAGAAGACTAGCACACTGATGTACAGAGTTGGCCATAGCAGTCTCAAGACCTACAATTTTGTATCCAGCAACGTGCTCAAAATGATTCAAGAGACTTAGAACTTCAGAGCTACCAGTAACATGTCTGATAGACATTCCAAGTAGAAGATGTTTGGGCATTTTCCACTTTCCCCCTGTCAAAGAGTATGTCCTGGCCGATGGAGGATGCTAATCTGGTGGTTTTGTTTTGCTCCACAGTACTACTTTTTCCAGACAGCAGGTTTTGGAGAAAATCTGTGAGAATAGCTGGAGGATGGACAGCATCAGACTGAAGGTACTCTGTAGATGGAGGCCATGGCATGTCAGGTGCAGCTCTAAAAGCATCCAAGATGTGTCGACGAAGGACATATGCAGACTCCTCAAGTCGCCTTTCTTCTGAAGCTGCTGACACAAACGCTGTCTCAACTGCCTGACCTCGGGCAAGTTCGTCACAATAAACAAGTTCACTGCGATGGTTTGGAGCCCAAAATTTTATTCTGAAGCCAAATATTTTCATTATCTTTTCTGTCGGTTTGTAAGTCTTGTATCCTGGGTTGTAGAAGTCAGGGGAATGTTGTTGCATGTATCCACGGTACTTCTCTCTCAGCATGGTCATTCTCTCCACCTGCGCACCTCTGATCAAGGCATTTTCAACGTACTCACATATGTACTCAAATGCCCTCTCATGTGCCTGTAGCTGCTCAACAGATGTCTGGCCTGTGGATGTTTCAGCATGCCTGCCTTCAGATCTCACATAGTCTTTCCTGCAACCCTCATGATAGTGAGCTTCACGTGCTACCAGATCTACATCTTGATAATGAGTGAAAATGTCATCATGCGTAATTTTTGCTGCATCCTTTATAGACTGTTCTGCCGTCTTGGTGACTCATTTTACAAGTTTGTCAAAACATGCAACTCCTTTTGAAGCTTTCTTCCTGAATTTTTTGTTGCCAAAGATACATCTGTCGTTTGGAAGCAGTGGGCCTGATGTAGCAACAGCAGTCCTCTTTGGTTTAGATGGTCCTACAACTTCTTCACTCTCTGTCTCATGTTTCCTTTTCCTGGCAAATTTCACATCGGTAAACCGTGCATGACAGCTTCTGTGATAACCATGGCGAGTAAAGTCCATACTTTCTGGAATGCAATCACAAATCTGATCTAGTCTATGACATGCTACATTTGAAGCACATCTCAAATGGAGAGACTTCTGGATAGGCTTTTTTTTATTTTATTTTTTTTTTTTTTACTTTCTTCAGTTAGTGGGGTTATAGACTTCTTTTTTCTGTTTTTTTTTTAAAAAATGAATTACACATGTTCTCCCATCTCTTGAACATTTTGGGTGTGCTTTTAAAGGTCACTGGTTGTTCATCTGCCATGGTGCAAATCTGAATTCACACAGGAGAAGATGACGCATTTTTAATTACAGTGTAGTTAGAGGCTGCACACATGCCCATTCCCAATGTTCGAAACAAGACGGTTAAAAACAAATGGATACTATAATGCGGCAAAGCGGTTTGCCCTATTCATACACTTTGTCAAAGTTAGTGGTGAAGTACGCAGAACTAAAACTAGCAACGAACTCAAGCAGCGGTTTTTCCAAAGCACGGACACGCATGTCAGAGGTTCTCCAGCAACCCAATCAGAAAAGTGCATCTTGCGCTGTGACAGCGAGTACCATCTGCTATACTAATCTAGGCTACACATGCTTAGCACAGGAGTCTGGCCGAAATAATGAGACACGCGCAGTAGACGGGATGGGCAGAGGTGTGTAGAAGATGTATGCATGAACGCTTTACACACACACACACACACACACACACACACACACACACACACAGAGGTGGGGATGGGGGTGAGGTGGGTTTACTAAGGACATGCATACGTCATGCTGCAGACAGAGATCACAGTAAAACACGCAATGGCATGCACACATGACTGCTTTGTATGTTAGATTTCTTAACAAAGACAACATTTTGCGACAAGAAGAAGAAAATACACAAGCGCCTTCGTAAGATAGGTGTGACTTGAGAGACAAAGAAACTCATGGCATTATTATTTTTATTATTAGACCAGTTGCTCCAAATCACTGGTTCATGTTATTGAATCTCTCACCACTAGAGAAACATTGCCTCAACTCGCTGTCGTAAACGCATTACTTTTAGTGCCACACCGATGTGACGTTATAAACGAATGTTACAGTACTTACTTTTCGTAGAAAATCTATGATCACAATAACGAAATCTTGATCTAGGCCTAAGTGAACATACGCTGTTTTGTGATACACACTGAACTGTGGAGACAAAACTAGCAAGAAACGCGTGGATAGGTGTCGGCTGCTCCACTTGCACGGGGGAACAGAACAGCGCACAGCTGTGGTTGAATGGTACGACAGATTTCAGCTGCATGCGATTCGGATGCCCATGCACAAACATCATCACTGTATCTCTTTTTGTAAAATACCAGCAGAATAGTGTGCAGATATATCGAGGAAATTTGTTTTAGATGTCATTCATGACAAACCTATGAGATATCAAGCCAGATTATATGTGACAAACAGAGAGTGAACACCCCTACCCCATAATGCTAAATACAAGGCGCAAAGAGGAAAAAACACACTATTAATGCAGCTCTCAATGCCAAAATAACCTGTTTACCAGAGGGTAACATGTCAAATGTTTCCTCCCATATCATAAGCTTTCTAGAAAACCAGGTCAAAAATTCCCCCCAGAGGCGGGGGAGGTTTCCACCCCTCCAGACCAAGGTCTACCAGCAATGGTACGTCCAGCCTCCAGTCCCTTCTGTGGTGGATCGCACGAATGGCCCAGCTCCCCTTGGTCTGCGGCCGTCTCTTGCTCTTCGCCAGATTACTGAACCATTTCTCCACGGCTAGCGTGCTGTAGCCTTCTTCAGTTTTAGATCTTCCTCTAATCCGCTTCAAACGCTGGACCGTTGCAGAGTTTAATCTTCTTGCTGTCACCTTTCAATGCCTGCTGCCCGTTGTTCCCGATCTTGCCGAAGATCAGTGTTGCTCGGTGACATTGAATGTTTAGTTTGGTTGTCAACGACAAAGGCAGTTCATTGGTCAACGGTAACATGGGACTTTACTTGGAGATATTCGCCAATAAACCATGGATACAAGGGACATAACAACGAACGAAACTTACATATTTGTTAAAGACGTCACAAAATATTTTTCGTTCTATTTATTTATGAGCTTGTTCCGTCACACACACACACACACACACACACACACACACACACACACACACACACGCACACACTCACGCACACACACACACACACACACACACACACACACACACACACACACACACACACACACACACACACACAGATGGTTGTAGAGGAGGATGGATGGAAGCACAGATGGTTGTAGAGGAAGATGGACTGGATCACTGACTGATAGAACAAGTTCAGGATGGTGCTGTTGACCCCGAACTGTGGGAGCTTCCGCAGAAAGAAAAGACGCTGGTTGGCCTTCTTGCAGCACATGTCGATGTTAGGGGTCCGCTCCAACTTGTCAATGACTGTGTCGAAGTACTTGTAGGTGCGCACAATGCGCACTTCCTCTTCCTTGATGACAAGTGGGTGGGTGCTGCTTGGGTTCCTGCAGAAGTCGATGACCATCTCCTCTGTCTTGGTGACATTGAGCTGAAGGAATTTCCTGTCGCACCAGTCCACCAACTTGCTGACTGCCTCTCGGTACATGGTTTCATCAGAGTCGTGCATCAGCCCTGTAAGCGACGTGTCATATG
>JAMYXO010001897.1:0-26642 GCA_033310375.1 Conus canariensis | reverse complement strand
TGTGGTGTGTGTGTGTGTGGTGTGTGTGTGTGTGTGATTTTTAATTAATACGTCGGTTTTTTACCTCTGTGATAATCGGCTGATGTTTGGTTTATTGAGAGTTATTTTGAACACTTCTGCTTTTGCACTTTTTAGGTCACTCTTGATTACACTGGGCCAGTCTCTCTTTTATTTCATACTTGTCTAGGCCTACGGCATTCCTGTCAGTGTCACATCTCATTCACTCTGTCTTTGCATGTGTACATGTGTATCATCTCTGTCTCTTTTGTGTGTCTCGGTCTCTCCTTCTCTCTCTCTGTCTCTCTTCAAACACACACTCACACACACACACACACAAAACACACACACCCCACACACACATACATGCATGCACATGAATTCCCCCGCTCGCGGGGCCACGTACACAACACACACACACCACCCCACACACACACCACACACACACAACACACACACACACGCACGCACGCACGCACGCACGCAATCACGAACTCACGTACGTACGCACGCACGCAAGTACCACGCACTCACCACAACAGACACATACACCAACAACACACAACACACACACACAACACCACACAACCCACACCACACACACACACGCACGCACGCACGCACGCACCTCGGCGTGCTCACACTCCCCCCCCCCTCCCCCCACCTCTCTCTTTTCTATGCCCTCCTCAGCTCGGCCCTCTGTGTGTCTGTCTGCCCTTTTTTCCCTGTCTCTTAGTCTGTCTGTCTTTCTTCTGTCTGTTTTGTCTGTCTGTCCTGTCTCTGTGTCTGTCTGTCTGTCTGTCTGCCCTGTCTGTCTCTGTCTGTCTGTCTGTCTGTCTGTCTGTCCGTCTCTCTCTCTCACCCTCTCTCTCTCTCTCTCTCTCTCTCTCCCCCCTCTCTCTGTGTCTCTCGTGTGCGTTCCCATCAAGGCCCGTCCTTCGTGGGTGTGGGGTGTGTGTGTGTGTGGTGGTGTGTGTGTGTGTGTGTGTGTGTGTGTGTTTTCTCTCTTTAGCCTGTCTGCCTGCCTGCCTGTTTGTCTGTCTGTCTGTCTGCTTTTCTTTTCTCTCTCTCTCTCTCTCTCGCTCTCTTTTCTCTTCTCTCTCTCTCTCTCTCCTCTTCTCTCCCTTTCTCTCTCTCTCTGTCCGGGGGTATATGAGTATTAGGTCTATAGCGATCGATTGCTTTAAAGTAGGATTTTTTAACGAGGTTCAGTTTGTAAGCGTGACAACTAACTTTCACTGTGCTGATAATCATTCTGGTATTATTGATATTCATCTTTCTATACAGCCGTAAACAAATTCATGAACACCTTTCCAGTCACGTTAAACCATAATCCTAGTTAACTTTGCCTGAAAGGAAAACGACTTTTTCAGTTGGAAATATAGCCTACCCGCACAAGAGTTCCATTTTTCTTGTAAACACTTTTGCTCGTCTACTAGCACTTACCCCAAAACTGTGATGTCACGCGAATGTGTGTCTGGGCATCTTATCTCGAAGGCCACGGCATGATTCTCAGTAACATGTTTTTGGAGAATGGAGGCTGAGCTAATAGAAAGGATGATTGATGTCTTTAAGTGGCAATCTTCGTCAAAATCTAATCCCTTTAACATAGCTGTTTACACACGTTATCGAGTCCCGACTCCCTCGCTCATTAATAACATCCTCCCATGAGCTTTCTCCCTATGAAATATGATACGGTTTCTAACGTAGTTCGCCGGAAAAACACTTGAATTTCATTATAAAGAAAATACAAAAAATCTCAATGAGTCAATAAATTAAAATGTTTTGAAATTTCTGACTTGGCTTCCCCTTTGGCATTTAACTACAACGTCACAAAGGGGAAAATCTAAATGATTTAACTACGTTTTTGGCCAAGGGCAAAAAGATTTTCTGAAACATGAGCTCACCTTCAGCATTGAACCAGGATGTCACAAAGAGGCAATTTTAAATTGCGTAAACTAGGATTTTACCGAGGGCAAAATAAATTAGAAACACGAGTTCCCCTTTGGCTAAAATGGTCGTATTTAATTTAGAGGTCTGTGTGCACTGACATAGAAAGAAGGCGTGCTTTTGGGTTAATTTGCTGTGTAAGCTTATTAAATTTGAGGACGTGCTAATATGTAAAACAAAACGACTGAAACACAAAGCGCCAAAATAAAAGAAAAGCGAAAAAAATAAAAGAACTTACCGTAACTTAAAACCGAGAAGCTGAGCAGACAGGTGAAGAGTAGGGGTTGGGGGGTAGGAAGGGGGGGGGGGAAAGGGCATGTTCTCTGGTGCAGAACGGACTTGTTGCAGCCAGTGACCACTCATTTACCTCTCTGACCCACCTTTACTTAGCCAGTAGTGTACCTTAGTACTGAAGTGTCCGTGCGACCTGTCGAAAAAAACACGACAAAAAATAATTGCCTGATCATGAAATTCATCCAGTTTAGTACACATTTGCTGTTCATCATTTTATGTCTGGATGACTTACAAAAACAAGCAGTTTGCAATTCTGCTGATCAGAAAAGAGAAATGAGTAAAAAGGGTGTAAGTTTAGCAGTCAAAACGCCACATGTATGTAAACGTCGATCTTCCCTCTCTCTTCTCTTCTCCTCTCTCTGTCTCTGTCTCTGTCTCTGTCTGTCTGTCTGTCTGTCTGTCTGTCTGTCTGTCTGTCCTGTCTGTCTGTTTTCTCTCTCTCTCTCTCTCTTCTCTCTGCCCGTTTCTGTCTCTGTCTGTCTGTCTCTCTCTGTCTATTCTCCACTAGACTAACAAATGCAAAGTGTGTTTTATCTCTCTAAATTCAAAATTAAACCCTGGTGGAACATCTCTGAGCCTTTATGGAGTCTACCATAAAGTGCCACAGTGAAATGCATGTTGCTCCCAGCAATTTCATGAAGTAAATGTTTCATAGTTTGTGCCCCCTTTGCACAAAAGGCCCCGAGGGGGGGCTGCTCGACCGAAAAAGTTTACGATCGTGTGATAAGGAAGTGACACGCGAGTAATGGGCACAGAAATGTTTCCTTTTCAAAGGCCACTGAGGCAGTTTTTTTTTCAGATTGAACGGACATGACAAGGTTAAATATCCGTTTGAGCGTTCCATCCTTTTGCTGCAGAGAGAGAGAGAGAGAGAGAAAAGAGAGAGAGAGAGGAGAGAGGGGAGAAAACAGCGAGAGGAAGAGAGAGAGAAGGGGGAGACAGAGACAGAGGGGGAGAGACAGACAAGACAGATAGACAGGCAGACAGTATGGGCCAGAATAGAGCGCTGGACTCGTAGTCCTGATTCTGGGGTTGAAGGTTCGAATCATCGCCAGGCCGTTTTGGTGCAGGGAGATAATCCCCTTGGAATTAACATCGGTTCTGACCAATTTCCAGTACATTCCCTCCGAATGAGACTAAACACTGAGGTTCCGTAGCGTGAACGCACGCATAACGTCTCGCACAACATGAAACCACACCACCAACTTTCAGAAAAAAAAGGCCAGTTTGGGGGTTACTCTTGCGTGAAAAAATGGGAAGTAATAAAGGAAGAAAAGTGAATGAGTGATACTGATTTAATTACTCGGTAAACGACTGAATGTCGCGCCGCAGGCAGCTCTTTTTCTCGGCTCCACTACGGGAAGGTTAGCCCGTTGAGTACACGGAGCGTGGATCCGTTTCAGTTTCAGTTTCTCACGAAGGGGTCACTGCCTGCGGACTAGTCCATTACGCTACCCACATCCGCTAAGTTTTCCCAGACCACATGCCCATGATTCAAAGCCGATGGATAAATGAATTAATGACAAAGATGAGATAATTTAGGATGGCAAAAGATCATTAAGAGCTTAGGGATTGGTCTTTGACCAAGGACACACGCTGTACAAGTACTCTTAATAATAATAATACATACATAAAACACAATAATAATAATAAATATAATAATAATAATAGATATAATAAAAATAAACAATATAATAAAAGTAATGATAATAATCATGTAGTAATAATTTTCTAACCCAGGAAGTTTAAACCACGTGTAATAATTTCCCAGTGTCTTTCCATGTTGATCAACAGATTTATCAACTGAAACTGTACAACTATCAACATTGTATGTATTGAACCGAGCATTGACTCAGTCAGTATGGGTCAACCAGTTTTGCTATCAGCAGTCTGAATCGTTGGCAACATGTCTGTACAACAAATTCTTCTCCAAATCACCTAATACTCCGCGAAAACCCGCTCCTACTCACGCAGACACATCAAACGCCCGCATTTTCAATTGATTTTGACTATTACCTTTACTGGCAATTACTCTTTTGTTCATTTAAGAAACTTCAGAGATTGTTTGAAACTTTAAAATTGGGGGTCTTAATAAAGAGATAACAAGAGATAAAGACAGAGACAAAAACAGAGACAGACAGAACAAAAGACTGCTGTTTTAGAATGTCTTTTCGAAAGCAAAACTAGATTTCAGGGAAACACCCGTGGGTGAACTTGCATGGTGAATTTTTGAGTGAGTGGTGACTTGTGTGTGATTGTGTGTGTGTGTGGGGTTGTTGTGTGTGTGTTTGTGTGTGTGTGTGTGTGTGTGTGTGTGAGCCTGGGCGCGCCCCCTTTGGGTGCATGCGTTAAGAGAGCAACGACAGAAAGGGGAAAAAGAAGAGTGGTACAGCACGAGCGCGCGCCCCCCTCATGTGGTGGTGGTGTGTGTGCCCCGCGGGACGTGCCGGGGTGTGTGTGTGTGTGTGTGTGTGGTGGTGTGTTGTCGCGCGTGCGTGCGTGGTGTGTGTGAGTGTGCTTGCCCCTCGGCGCCATGCGTGTGTGTGTGTGAGTGCGCCCCCCAACACGAAAACACACCCCCCAAACCCCCCACCAAAACCCCAACACGCCACACACACACAACCCCAAAACGCAAAACACAAAAACACATGCTTGCATGCATCACCAGCACCCATCAGTGTCAAACACGAGGGGCAAATTCTCTCTGGGCAAAGGACCCAAGCCAATGTAGCTGGTCGGCGGGACTGGGGTGTGTGTGAATAAAAGCCCCGGACCGTTTCCAAAACGGGAGAATTTTTTTTTCGTCGTGTATATAATAATTATATATAAAATATATATATATTTTACCCCAACCAAAAATGCTGGACAATTAAGTAGTGGGGGGGGGAAAAACAAGGCAGGCTAACAATTTTCAGTAAATTATAGTAATGACTTGGAAAAAAGATTTGAACTTTAGAAAAAAAAATTGAAGATGAGAAAATGGGGGGTTTATATTCATAAATATGAGAACCCTTCACAGCTGCCTAAAGGGAACCATCGCAATCCCTCCTGAAGGCACATCTATTTGTAATTGCCTGCTCCTGGGGCCTTTCACCCGGGCCTGGACGGATAAATCAGGGAGACAACGGTGGTTTGGGTGCCCTGTGCTCTTGGTGTCAAAATAAGACAAACCACAGTCCATATTTCCTGGGGTTTTTCTCACCACCAGGGGTTTCCAAAAGGAATGCAACGCCCCCCCCGAAGCAGCCTGCGAAAGGGAAACCCAAAATGGAACCAAAACGAAATAATTTATTTTGTTTTCCCTTGCGCAATTGTTAATTTTGTAATTGGTTGGTCCCTGCAATGATAGTAATAGTAAAAAATGACTTTAAAAATTTACGGGTTTTTAAACGGACACTGTTTTTTTTTTTTCAAAGAAATTTGTAAAATTCATGTTTTTGATCATTCAAAACTAACTTTTTAACTGCTGTTCTTGGTAAATCCGCTCACTCCTACGCACAACTGCAAAATTCATGCATTGGGGCGTCCACACCCACACGTGTGCACAACATATCGAATACACATAAACGCACAAATGCAGGCCACACAGGGACATGCGGGAACGCCCACAAAAAAAGACACACTTTTACACAATTATTGTACTTTGGGATATAACGTGTGAATGCTTACACAAACCCCCAAATCACACAACACACAAACCACACACACACACACACACCCACACATGCATCGCACTTCTGCACGGCCACCCACGTGCACATACAGCGGCACCCCGTCACACCTCAAAACACAAAGACCAGTGCGCACACAACCAACGTGCGCGCAAAAACATACTCAACAAGCCGCATGCATGGTGCCGCGCAAATACACAAAACCCAACACCAGGCGCAAAAAGCGCACGCCACACACATGGGCCCGTCCAACCCCATCCAAACACCCAGTGTACATTCCTAAACACAATACAAAAAAAAAAAGTAAACAAGTTGGGATTTTTTGCCCCAAAGAAAACCTAACAAGAGTAATTTTATTCAAAGTGGCACAGCCTTTTAAACTTGAATGAGCGACAAATACATAACGAACAATCTAATTTGTGGGGGAAAAAAAAGGCAGGCCAAAAAAATGAAAGTCTTCGTAGTAATGATTGGCAAAGATTTGGACTTAAGGAGGGGGGGGGGAATTTGAAGAGGGAAAAAAAGGGAACATGAAATTAAGAAAATATGTTACAGATATGAAAAACTCTTGACTAGCGATAAGGGAACCTGAATCCCTTTTTTAAGGCAGATATATTTTTTTTTGCCTGCTCCGGGCCTTCGTCCGCTGGGTTCGGAACCTAAAGGAGGAAACTATAAAAAGGCATTTGGCTAAACCCACCTCCCCCCCTCCAACCGGCAAAAGCCGGTTTTCGCTGTTGCTCCGCCCGGCTTACCCAGAATGCCTATTTTATAAATTCTCTAATAGTAAAAACTTTACAAACATACATAATGTGTGGATTACCTGTTTTTTAGTTCTTGTCACTGGGACCCCTTAAGAAGTAAACAAACAAAAACAATGGGGACTTGGTTAACCTTGCTTTATTCTTAGGAGGGCTATTTGTCAACCAAGTTGGGATTTTCCCTTCTATTGTGGGAATGACTGCTATTGAAAGTTTTCTGAATGGGATTGTCTGAAAGGGGTGGGATGTGTGTTTCACACAAAGCGAGAATCGGGGGCACGTTGTTGAAGATTATTTAACACCACCAAGTGAACTTATTAAAAGCTTGATTCAACAAAAAAGACAATTGTATAAAGTACCCCCGGCGGCCGCCTGAATAGGAGCGTTGTTTGGACGTGACAAAAGCGACGATCCACCTAGAAACCCCGGCCGTTAAAGCGGGCTTTTTGCTATAGGCCCGTGGGCGTGTGCCGGTTTAAAATTCATTTCACGCGCTCTAGTAAGCGCGGCCGTTCCCCCGCTGTGGCTCTTGAAAAAAAGATCGTGTTTCAAGCTGCTTGGTAGTTGAATGGGGTGGCCAGTACTGCCTTACCCCTCAATATGAAAAACTTTGCTTTTGTTTTTTCTCATGGGTAGACTTCAATGAAATGAATTACTTGTTTGGAACGGTTTGGTGATTCAAGAAGTTCTATTCAAAGAAGAGTTAGGTCTTGCGACAAACACACCCCCCTTTTTTAACTGAAAAACGACTGCACGGGCACACCCGCAAATGACAAGACAGTAGGTTTTTTGGGCTAACAACAAAAAGTGTTGGCGGGAAATGTCGTACGGGACTAATCAGTTTAATTCCTTAGTCTTGGGGTTTTGGGGAAGGTAAAAAAACCCTGTTTTGATTTGTTTTAGAAATTTAGCCGCCTAAATTTAATAATTAAAGTCAAACGCCTGAAACTAAACGACGCCGTCTAAATTTAAAAATGCCGGGTGGGGGGCCTGCAGTAAAGGGCGCCCTTACATCCGTTATGTGAAAATCAACACGAACCCGAAAAGTGCGACGCTTGGGGATCGGCATTGTCCCATTGGAGTAACCGGGTGGGACATGTTAAACCTAGATACTACATAAAGGCAAAAGGGGGAGTTGTCTCCCCGGAAAAGAATTTTTAACAATTAATTGTGAAAAAAATTCCCATTAAGTCTTCTAGGTTCTTTTTTCAAGTCGGCATCACGTTTTCTTATTCAAGTTCTTATTTTAAAGTTCTTAACAATTTTTTTATTCAAGTTCTTAACAGGCAACCAAGTTTTTAACAATTTCTTATTCAAGTACTTATTCAAGAAACTTATTCAAGACTTATTCAAGTTTTAAAAACGTAATCAAGTGGGCTTAAGTTCTTACAAGTCGTCATTAAGTTTTTATCAATTCGTCACCCAAGTTCTTATCAAAGTTCTTATTTAAGTTTTTTATAAAGCCCGTCACAAGTCGTTATAAGTTCTTATTCAAGAAATTTATAATTATTTATTAATTTTGAAATTTACTGCATATCAAATGGATCAAAATGATTTTTGTTGTTGGCGGTTCTGGTATTTTTTTTGGTTCGATTTTGTTTTTTGTGGCTGTGATTTTTGGGTTGCTTTGGTTTTTTGCTGTTTTCTTTTATGTTTATAAACGTAATAACCACCCCCCACCAACAGCAATGACGCCAAAAAGCCAATCTTTTAATCCAAAAAATCCATGACGACTTTGTGTTGTAGGTCTTGATCAGCTTGTGTATTTACACGGGGTTGGGGTTTTGTTTTATTATGGTTAAAATTCTTTGATTGCAACATTAATTTTTTTTGTTTGTTCCCTCTGCTAATTTTTTTCCTGCGCATACACGCCCAGGAGAGGAGGCTTTTTACTGGTCACTTCCCCTTTAATGTTTTTGCTGATTTTCTGGCTCGGTCATTTGGAGGGAAACAAAATCTTTTATTTTAAAATATTTAATCCCTTGATTAAATGGCGTTTAAAAATGTTCCAAATCTTAATTTAGATCACATCCCAGAGACTCCCAGACTTTTTAAAACGGGGTCCTGCGTTAAATCTACATAAAATCTTGTTCAGAATCAAGGGAGCAAATCTACTAACTAGTTTAGTGTCAAACTAAGAACCGTTTGCCCAACACTTTTTCCATTCCCTTTCCCCCTTTTTCGCTTCATACCTATTGTATACTTTACAATGTCTTGTGGCGACATTGTTGATCTGTTTATCTGAATTATTTTTCCAAGGTCGGTTTTGTTTTTCCACATGCCCCAAAGAATACAGCCTTTCCTTTTGGCGCATAATAGCTTGGTCTTTAACTTGATCATTTGTAAGTTCGGAGTAAATCATCGCAGTTCATGTTTTTAATGAATAAAATTATTTTTTTTTAAAAAATGAGCACCGGGAAAAAAATAATTACTAACCTGATACCATTCTGTGTTTTTTGGAGGCCTAAGTTAGGATCCAATGCTGTAAAAGGGGTGTTAAAAATAAAACCCAGCAGATCTTGGCAAACTAGACTTTGAAACTCAAGCAAAGCTGGATTGGTTATTACAGCTTCATTTGCTCCAAAGTTTTTTTAGTTTAAGCAAGGAAAAAAATTTCCAGACAGTAACAAAATGTAAAAATTAAAAAAATACATTTTAAAAATGGCTTCACTCGTAATGAAAAATTGGGGCCTGTGGTTAATGCCCTTGCTTTTAGCGGAAGAATTAGCATTTAGTAAACTACAAAATAACAATGAGAAAAAAAGACATAACAGACTATGGACAACTAGTGCTGCCTAGACACCTTTTGAAAACAAAGAATGGAGCGGTTAGTTTTTTTAACGCAACTTAAACAACAGGGCATGCAGCTTAACATTTAAAGATGTTGACCCCGGCAATAAAAGAATATTTTCTGTAACAGGCAAACAAGTTAAACATTGCCCCACCAAAAATTTAGCGACTTTTATCAAACCTCAGAAAAAAAAGATGCAAAAATATTGTTTATTTTTTGGCATGACCGCTGTGATTTTGTTCCAAAGTTTTGGCTGAATAAAAATGTACAAAATCTATTATTCTCCAAAAGGATATTGGAAGGAATAACAGCAATTAAAAAAGCTTAGCCAAGGGCGGGAGTCAGTGAACAAACAGCAAAAAAAATGGTTATTAAACAAGCGATTTGGCAAATTTATTTACCACGCCTAAACGAATAAAGACCAACTTTGTCAAAACAATACCGAAACGGGCACCCATCAAATGGATTTCTATATTTACCCCATGATACGATTAGACGAAAAAGATTTAAGTACGCCCTTACTTTTATTGGCATTGCTTCAAGATACAAAGTTTCTGAACCATTAACACAAAAGGTGCTTTTTGGGGTTTTTTCCCTCGCTTTCAACTGTTTTTATTTAACAGGCCCTTTTTTAAATTACCTCGCTTTATTCAAGTCGATGATGGGAAAAATTTAAAAGGGGCAAGTTTTTCAATTATTTTAAAAAAAATAGATTTTTCCCTTAAAAAAAAGCATTCCGGGTGTTAAAAAGACCGGGGGGTTTTTTGAAAACTTTAACAAAAAAGTTATCTAAAGGGGCTTTTTCTACCAGTATCACAGAGAGTGATTGACAATTCCCCCAACACAAAAGGGGGGTTAAAAAGGTTTGCCCTCAGTTTTGCGGCAATGAAAAGGGAAAATTTAAAGGTTTTTTAAAACCAGTAAAAGCAATCAGAAAACAAACAAAAAAATTGGGGTTAAAAGGAAGTCCTTAAATCAAAAAAAATTTTACCAATTTGGGTTTTTAAAAGGGGGGACCCCTTTTTTCCCGGGAAAGAAGCGGAAAGGGGGGGACACGGGGAATCAGGGGGCAAACCAGCCCCCCTTTTGGGGGGTGTTGATCCTTATAAAAAGAAAAAATTGTGAAAAGGGGAAATCCGCCCATTTTTTTTTTACGAAAACTGACACAACAAAAAGGGGGGCCCCCTTAAAAGATTTTTGGGGTGAAGGAAAAAGAACTTGCAGAAATTTTCCCCCCAGAAAAAGTTCCAGTCGTTTGGGGGTTAATTTGGGGGGCAAATACTTTGGTTTAAAAAGGGAAACTCAAAAAAAAAAGGAGTTTTCCCAAAAATTAATAGTCAATTTTATCTGCTTAAATATTTTTATCAAAAAAATTTTATTTTAAGAACTTGGGGAAAATTTGGGGCCAGACAAGGGGGTTTTACTACCCCAATCCCTAGTTTTCTGTTATTTTGTGGGGGAAAAATAAAAATTTTTGAAAAAATAAAAAAAATTTAAAAAGCCATTTACAGTAATAAAATGAGAAAAAAAAAGATTTGGCTATACTGGAAATATTAGTTGAGCTTCTGATAACAGTTGACCCCAAAACAAACTCCATGAAAACATATGATTTAACTATTCTCCAATGCCCATTGCATATGAAAAATTTGGATTTAAAAACCCAAAACGTTTTTGGTGTTTGGTTCTTTTTAAAAGACTTTTTTGTTACAACAGTTGTGTTGGATCTCATTTTGATTTTGATGGGGAGTTTTTAAATTTTTCATGATGAAAAGCCCCTTTTTGTAAAAAAAACCCCTTTTTTTTTTGTTTTGCATGGGTTTTGCTTTTACTCAAAACACTGCAAAAATATTCCCCTTTTTTTTTTTTAAAAAAACTTTTTTTTGGTTTTAAAGTTTAATTTTCGCCCCCCAAAAAAAACAAACCCCTTTGGCCCCACCTCCAGGTTAAAGGGAACCTTTTTTTCTTCCTTTTAAAAATTCTTGTTAATTTCTGAATCAAAGGCAAAATTTGGGGAAAAAGATGTGTCGTACCATCCCGCATGCCCCTTTTTCTACTTCTAATTCCATTTTTTTAAAAAGAATCTTCAGTAGGGAAAACTAAACCCCTAGGAATCTGAAAACTGTGTACAAAAATCTGGATTGGGGGTACAGGGTTTTTAAAGTAGTCAAAAGAAATTTAACACCCCAAAACCCCCGACAGCTCTAAAACGGGAAAACCCCAAAATAAAAAAAGGGGTTTTTCCCCATTTGCCCCTTTTTTTTTTTTTTCTCATTATGCCAAAAAAGGCTGATCATGAAAACTTTAAAAATCCGGGAAATTTGGGGTTTTAAAAACAATTTTTAAATTTAACGTTTTCTCTGGGGGGACCCTCTTTAAAACTTTAAAAGCTTGTGGGGATTTTCCTTTTTTTTTCCAAAAAAAACTGTTGTTCACCCCCAACCCCTTTAAAAGGGGTTTTTTTTGAAGAAAAGGGGGATTTATTTTTTGAGATCAGTGTTCTTTTTTATGTAGGTTTTTATGAACGTTTTATAAAAGGGAAAATTTTACGATGCCCCGCTGTAAAATTTTAAAAACCAGGTCTTTTATTAAAATTTTTAAAAAGTCTGAATTTAAAAAGACAAAATTTTTTTTTTTTCAGGGGAAAATTTTTGGGAAAGGGGTTTGGTTTTTTGGGGATTGACACTTTTTGACTTTCTGCCGAAAAGGTTGTCATTAGGGTTTTAAACTTTTTTTAAAAGAGGTTTTTTAAATAAAATTCTAAAATTTAGCCCCCTTTTTAAAAAATCGCTTCTGATGGTTTCCCCTTTTAAAAACTTTTGAATGTCTTTAAAACCTGTGAAATTTTAAAAATTCCCCAAAAAGGAATTTATTGGGGCCAAATTTCCCATCCATACAGTTGGGGTTTCATCTTTTTCTTTTAATAGTTTAGGGCCTTTTAATTGGATCATAGTTGTAAAAATTTGTTTTTGGTTTTTTCAGTAATGGTGCGACGCCATACTGTTTTCCCCCAGCAATCCGTTTTCAATCATCCGAAGCCTTGGCCCCGGAGACAAAAACCCCAATTTTTTCTCCCGAAATTTTTTTGGGGGAAAAAGGCCGCCGTTTTTTCCCGGGGCAGAAATGTAATGCGCGGGACCCCAAAAGGCCCGGAAAAATTTTTTATGCAGGTCTTTCTGAATTTTTTAAAAAAAATTCCCCCCAAAAAAAACGGGGTTTCCCCCATTTTTTAGGAACCCCCATAGTCCCCATCTTTTTTTCACTCAAAATTTCTCCCCCGCATCGGAGCATGCTGGTAATCAGAATCACTTTCCCCTTTCCTTGAACTAAAAAGAACAAAACCCTTTGGGGGGGAAGTGTATCTTCGTCAAACTTTGGGGCCAAAAATTTTCATGTATTTTTGGGAAAAAAACCCCCCTTTCAACGAGCTTGGGTCAAAATATTTTTCCGTTATTGGGGGGGGACTTTAAGGACATAGCCAGTGACTCTAAAGGAAACCCATCTGTGTTGCATTAGGTCGTAAAAATTTTTTTAAAAAGTAAAAAACCATGTACTTTTCAAAAATGACTGTGCAATGTTTTGACCCCTGAAGCCCCCCGGGTTTCCCCTGCTTCATTTTAAGGGGGGGACCCCGGTAACCTCCCGGGGGTTTGAAAAGAATAGGGGCACCCCATCCCCTTTGGTTCAAAACTTTATTTAAGATTGCTTTTTTTATGTGGGGGCCCCCTCAAATTTTCCCCCCTTAATGTGATCGGGGTTTTTTTACTGGGGTTTTTGGCGGAGGGGGCCTTTTAAAAAACCACAAATCCCAAGGGGTGAGTGGCTGACCCCTTTACTTTTTTTGGGTCAAAAAGGCGAAATTTTTTTTTTCGATAAATTCAGTTTTTAAAAAAGGCATTGGGGCATTGCTGCATGTTTTTTTAAAAGGGGTATTTTGCAAAAATTTGGTCCTTTTAAAAAATTTTTCTGGTTTTGAAAGGGGCCCCCCATCCAAACCAACCCCATGTTTAAGGGGGCCCCCCCCCCCCTCGACCCCTTTAAAAACAAATTTTTGGTTAAAAATAGGGGGGTTGGGGCCTTTTTCCAAAGGCCCAAATTCGTATCGACAGGTTTTGAAAAACCCCAATTTTAGGGAATTTTTTTGAACCCGGGGTTTCCCCCTTTTTCTTAAAACCCCAACCCCTTTTCCTTTTTCCCGGGGGGCCTTTAATTAGTTCTGTATCAGGGGCCCAAACTGGACTAAGACAATTTTTTCCCCAATTTTCACCGCCCCCTTGAAAAAGGACAAAATTTCTTTTTAAAAAAATTTTCTAAAAAAATTTTGTTTGCTATTTTTTTTTTGTATATAAAACAAGTAATCAACTTTTGTGCGTATTAGATTTTTAGTGCAACCCATTAAGGCTTTTTTTAAAAGGAGAAATTTTTACATGATTTTTTTTGGGGTTGCCTTTTTTTTGGACTTTTTTTTTAAAAACTAAAATTGGCAAAGGGGTTGGGGTTTCTTCAAACCAAAATGTGAAAAATTTTTTTAAAACCATTAAAATTGGCGGATTTTGTTTTTAAAACTGATAATTTTTTTGTCCCCCAAGCCATAGGAAATTTCCAAAGGCCCCTTAAAAGATCATTGGCCCACTGAAATTTTGTTAGATTTTTCTCTCTGCTTTTTGGGGCAACGTTTTTGCACCGGCAAGAACGCACCACATAAAAAAATTTTGTTTTTCAAAAATTCTTTATTTCCCCAGAAATGTTTTCCCCTTTCAACTAATGTTGGGGGGGGTTTGTGGAATGTAAGACTTGCCTACAATCGGTTTATACTTAGCTTGTCTTAAATTTTTGGCTAGGAATTTTTCCCCTTTTCCAAAAACCGAGCCTCTTTTTTAAAATGCTTTTTGAGGCTTCATTTTAAATGGGGGAAAAAATTGGGTCTGCCCAAACCGGGGGTTAAGTCATTTTAAAGAAAGAAAAGTCTGCTGTTTTGTTGAGACCCAGACCCCTTTAAGGGGTTTTCCTTTTTTTTTTTTTTATTTTAGTCCCTTAAAAACAACTAACCTTACTTTTTTAATGGAGGGTTTATTGGGGTTGGTTTTTTTTTGGGGGAATTGAGAAATTGGGGTGTAAAAAAGGGGTTTCCTCACGTTTTGTTTTGGTCAATAATTCTAAAAAACCCAAAACCCCAATTTTTTAAAAACTTTTTTCAAACCCCCCTTTCCTCGAGCATTGCTTCAAACAATTCAATTTTGGAAACCCCTTTATATTTTTTCCAAAGGAGCTTTCTTTTCTTTTAATCAAAATATTTATTTAAATCAAAAAATAAAAGAAATTAATTTTGAATCCCCAATATTTTTAAGGTCTTTTTGTGCTTTTTGGCTCATAAACTAAAAAATTTTAAAACCCCCCCTTTGGGGGGTTTTAATGTGGAAAATGTTTAAAACAGGTTTTAAAATTTCTTTACTTTTTTTAAAAAATTTTCCTTTTTTTTTTGGTCGGGTCTTGAGAAAAAATTTTTTCCCTTTTCCCTTTTTTGAAATCAAACTTTTTTCTTTTTTTAGCCCTTTTAAAATCACCCCGTAGGGGACAAAATTTTTCCCCTTTCCTTTTGTTTGAGTAAACCCCAGGCAAAAAACCCTATTTTTTGAAGGAAAAAAATTTTGCTGATTTTTTAACCAAGTGTGGGGTTTTGGGGGGTTTTTAAAACTTTTTTTTTTTTTTTTACAGCACTTACAGCCAATGAAAAAGGGGCCAAAGTTAAAGACAAACCCCTAGAGGTAAAGCGCCGGGGGAACCTTTTCCGTTTTAAAGGGGCCCTTTTAATTTTTTCCCGGGGTGATGGGGGGCCCCCAGTGATCGATGCTCCAGTTTTAACATATTTTTAACGAATTAAAACGCAGAATTTCCCCTTTTTTTTTTTTTCTGTATTTTAAAAGGCCCCCGCAAAAATTGGGTTTGAAAATTTTTTGGGGGTTTGTTTGTTAAGGGGAAAGGGGTTTTTTGTCTACGAATTCCCCTTTTTTGGGGGGACTTTTGGAAAAAAATGTAACGGGGCAGTTTTTTTTTAAAAAAAAAAAATTTTAGAAAATTGGTATCTTTCTATCTTTTTATTTTAAAAAATTTAGCTGGGGCACATATTTTTAAAAAAAAAATGTTACTTTAAAATTGGGGGATAACTCTTTTTGCTTTTTAAAAATTTTTAATGTTTTATTACGTCTTTAACGTTTCCCCCAAAACCCCAAAAGCAAGGTTATCCTTTTGCCCTTTTGGGGCAAAACCAAAAACCCCCTATTTTGTTGTTAAATTTTATCAAGTCTAACCCCTTTTGTAAAAGGTTTTAAAATTTTAACCAAGGTCTACTTTTTGGTTTCTAAAACCTCCCGGGCCCCCAAACTTTTTTCTTATTTCATCAAAATGATGAAAATTTTTTAACCCGGGGAAAACCTTTTGATTGGTTGGGGGGCTCCCCCCTAAATTTTTAACATTGTACTTTGTTATTTTAGGGTTAAAAATTTTTCACTTTGTCTTTTGAATGTTTCTTTCACCCCTTTCCCAAAAACAGCAAAAAAATTCCCCCTTTTGGGATCTTGGGGTCCGGGGGCGCAAAAAATTTTTAAATTCCATATTGTGTCGGGGCCCTTTTTTGGTTTTTAGTAGTTTTAATTTTCCCCCTTTCGTAATTTTTTGGGAAAATTTTGGGGCGGGGTATTTTTTCTAAATTTTACCCCTTTTAATTTTGGGTTGCTCCCCAAGGGGAAAAAATCAAAAGAGATTGGGAAAAAGCTGTATTTGGGGAAAAAGGGGGCTGTCGATCAAAAAGGGCAAGTTTGGGGACCCCTTAAAAGTTTTTTCCCCTAGAAAATTTGTTTTTTTTAAGTCCTTGAAAGTTTGGCGCATGGGGGTTTTAAAAACTCAAAACCCCCGGGGATAGAAAAGGGGTTTTTCCAAAGCAAAATTACAGCTTCATAGGGTTTTGACCGCTTTTTAAAACATTTTTGGCGTCTTTCTTTGGTTTGTGCTTTTTTTTTTTTCCCCTTTCCCTTTGGGGAAAGCAAGAAGGGGGCCCTTTTTTATTTTCGGTTAGTTTTGATCAAAATTTGTTTTTAAAAAATCCCCCGCATTGTTAAAAAAAAATTTTTTTTGCCCCTAAAATTTTATAGAAATTTTTCCCCTTAAAAAATTGGCCCCCCCAGGTTCTGTACAACTGTCCTGTTTAACGGGGTGTTGCTGAATCAAGGGGTTTATTTTGAAAGTAAGGTGCAGGTTTTGGCACAATCACTTCAGCCCCCCCCCAGTTTCTGGAAAATTTGGGGAGTAAGAAAATTTTTAAAATGAATCAATAGTAGATTGGGGGAAAATTTGGAACCCCAAAAAATTCTGTTTAAAATTTCCCCCTTAAAACCAAAAGGGGGGCTTTCAGGCTTCTTGGGGGGGCAAGAAATCGAACCATATCTTGGGGGCATTTTTTTTTTTTAAAAACAAAAAAAAAAAATTAATTATTTTTTAAAAACCCCGGCAGGAAAAAAATTTGATGTTTTTTTTCCCCCGGAAAACATGAGTGAAAATTTACGCCCCCTTTTTTCACATTCCCCCCCTTACCCCAACAGTGCCGGGGGGGCCGGGAATTAACAGAAAGGGGAAAGGGCAAATTTTTTATCCCCAAAAGTTTAGGGCAAAGGAAACCTCCCGGGGAATTTTTAGACCCAAAAAATTTTGGAAAAAAAAGATTACCATTTGTTTTTTGGAAAAAACGAGCAGGAAAAACTTGTTCCCCCCCTTTTTAACTAAACCAGACCCATTAAAATTTTTAGCAAAGAATTTTAATTAGACAAAAAAGGGCCGTGTGGGGCGATCAAAACGCCTTGGGAATTTGCTAAACCGCGAAGAAAATTGACAGGGGGGGAGTTGCTTAAAAAATTTAAAAACCACAAAAACAAGAACTCCCAAAAAGATAAAAACCAAAATTTTAAACAAAACCCCTTAAAGATTAAGGCCCCAACCCCCAAACGAAATTAAAAAAAAAACCCCTTTTTCGGAAAGAAACCGTATTAAAAACTATGCAAAGATCCCGCCGCTAACCCCTGGAGGAAAACCGGGGGCCCCCTTTTTTAGGTTTGAAAAAGGGACAGAGGCGGAAAATTTAAAAACAATTTAGGCCCCAAAAAAAAGGGTGAACTTAGAAAGAGGGGTATAAAAAAGGGGAAAAAGAAAAAAACTAGTTGAGGGGGATGACCACCCCTTAGGACCGGTGTTAAAGGGGGAAAGAATAACACCCCAAAGACCCCAAAAATCTTTTTAAAAAGAGAAAAACCCGCAAGGGGTAGAAGGGCTTTTTACTAACCCGAGGGGAAAATTAAGAACTCAAAGGGGGGCAGAAAAAAGAAAACCCCTTTAAAAAAAATTTTTTTTTGAAGGGGACACCCCCAGCGAACGAATAAGAAAAAAGGTTTTTTAAGGGGGAAGGTGTCACATTAGCAAGTGTTATAAAACCCCCCCCTTTGGAAAAAAAAAATTCAATAAGTACATGGTGATGGTTCTTTTCAGGCGGGGTGGGGGGGCATGCCACCGGACCACCATAGATAAAAAAAAGGGTTTTAAAAAAAAACTTGATCATCTTGAAGGGGTTTTTTTAAAAAAAATTGCCGTAAGGCAATAAAAATTTTTGTGGTAAAAAAGGGGGGGATCGTTGGGGGGGTTTTGTTGGGGAAAGGGAAAAATATTGGCTTTAGGGGGTGAGAAAATTTGGGTTTTTGTTGCCCCTTAAAAATTTTTGGGTTTTAAATTTTTAAATAAGATAAAAAACCAAAGGGGTTTTTCCCGGGGGGGATTTAAAAATTCCAAAAAAAAACCCCTCTTTTCATATTCATGGTCACCCGCCGTCTTAAAAGGCCCTTTTGGGGGCTTTGGGTTTTTGGGGAAAATTTGAGGGGGGGTTTTGGGGGGGGCCCGGGGGGGTTGGGACTTCTTTTTTTATTGCTTTTGGGGGGGGTTTGAATTTTGGGTTTTTTCCCCCTTCTCTTCTTTTTCCCAAACCACAAGGATTTTCTTTTTATGGGGTTTTTATTGTTCCTTTTCTGAAGTTGAGGTCAAAAAAGGGCAGCATGTATAAACCATCCCCCAAAAACAAAGCCCCACTTTCGATCTTGCGTTTTTTAAAAACCCTTTTGGGGCCCCTTTTAAACTTTCCCCGGCCCCAAAAAAGGGGGAGAAAAAAGGGGGCCCCCTTAAATTTCCCCAAATTTTTTTTTTTTTGGGGGGCCCCAAACCATTTGAAGGATCAATTATGTTTGATCTGGGTTTTTGCTTGGAACCAAACAAAAACCAAAAAAATGTACAAATTTTGGGTTTTGTTTTTTTGTTTTTTTCCCGGGGTCAGTTAACCTTTTTAAAAAGTATCCAATTAAAAAGTTGCCCAAAATGTTTTTATGTTTTTTTCTTTTTGGGGGCCCAAAGGGAAAAAGTTTTTCCCCGAAGAGAAAGATGTGTAAGGGGATTTCCCAATTTTAAGTTAAATTTTTCTGTGAAAAGCCCCAAAAAAAAAAGGGTCCCAAACCCCTTTTTTTGACCCAAAATTTTGTCTAAGTCGGGTTTTTTGGGTCAAAATCAAATTCTTTTCAGTTTTTCCCCTTTCCCCAAAAGCCTTGTAATCTATTTGGGGTTCTGTTTGGGGAAAAAAAAGTTTTTTTCATTTGGTAATGGCCCCTTGGGATTTTAGAAAAAAATACGCCTGAAGGTTTTTAAAAGAAAAAAAAATTTACATATTTAAAACTCCTCCCCAAAAAGGTCAGGATGTTTTTAAAGATCACATACGACACTCCACACCCATTTTAAAGCCAAAAACACAGCAAAGTTTAACGGGTTTGGGGTAAAAAAAAAACGGGGTACTGAACCCATTTCGGGGGGGTGTCGTTTTTAATTTTGGGGGGTTAAGGGGATCGTTTTAAAAGGAAAAAAAAAACCCCTTTCTTTTTAAAAGGGTCAATCTGAGGCCAGAAAATTTTCCCCGGGTTTTTAGTTGTTATTTCTTTAAAAGGCGGGGGTGCGGTCCAACAGAATTTTTTTGCCCCTTTGTATATTTTTTAATTTTACTCCATTTTTTAAAATTTGTTTTTTAAAAAATGTTTTGTAACAATAACAACTCAAAAAAAGTTTTTCCCTTGTTTTTAGAATATGCTATTTTTTAATAACTGCAGAAACCCCCAAAGGGGGCACTCCATGAAATATTTACAAAGTGTAAAAGGGTTTAAAAAAAAATCAATTTTCCCAAAGGGGGAATTTTAAGGGGATTCGAAAAACTGGTTTAAAAGGGGGGGCTTAATAAAACCCGTTTTTAACCCCTACCCCATGGTTTTTTAAAAGGTTTTTTTTCCTAAAAGAAGCAATGGTAAAAATTTTTACATTACTCCCCCAAAATTAAAAAAGCAAATTTAAAAAAAAAGTTTAAAAATTTAAACCCCAAAAGAAGTTTTTCCATTACTTTTTGATTTAGAGCTAGCAAAAAAATTAGGGGTTTTTTAAACGATTATGTTATCATAAATTTGGTTGCCCAGGGGGAAAACTAAAATTTTTTAGGGGGAAAAAACCGGCTTTTATCTTGCCCCCTTTTTTTCCATTTACCTAGGGAAAAATTTTGGGTAGTGAGCCCCTGGGGGAAAACTTTATGAAAGGGGGAACCCCCCCCCTGTTTTAAGAGGCTTTCCTTTTGGGAAAAAATGCATTTTGGAAAATTTAAAAAATTTTTTGATTTTTCCCTTTTTTGGGGTTTTTTAAAAGATTAGCTTTTTGGGAAAAGGGTTTTGGGGCAAAATTTTAAATAAAGTTTTCCGAATTAAAAAAAAGGGAAAGTCCCCGAAAAATGGGTTTTAACCCCCCACATTGGGGTTTTGAAATAAAATAAACGTTGTTTTAAAAAAATTACGTGGACCAACGATTGGGGGGTAAAAATTTGCGCCCCAAAGGGGTGTAAACTTTAGAATTAAAAAAAACCCTTTCAGGTTAGGACTTTGAAAAAACCCCGGTTTTGATAGGCCCTTAAGGTTTTTGGGGGAAACAAAGGGGGGTTATTATAAGGGGGAAAAGAGGGGGTTTTTCACAAACAAAAAGGTTTTTCCAAACTTTGAACAACTGCGAATTTTGAAAAAAATAATTAAAAAGGTTAAAAATGAAAATTTAAAAAAGTTCCGGGGAAAAAGGGCAAAAAAATGGGAAATTTTTAAACCCCATTTTTAAAAGGGGGGATAAAATTTTTTTAAATTCTTAAGCCCATTTAATTTTTTTGACCGGCAAAAAAAAGTTTTGGGAAAAAGAAATTAAAAATCTTGGGGCCCTTTAAATTTTAAAATTTTAAGGGGCCGGGGGACAACGGGGCGGAGAGGGGATCGAAATTTAAAACCTTTGGGGGGCAAAAATACATCCTCCACAGAAAGAAATCCGGGGGTTTTTTGAAAGTTGTTCCCCAAATTTTTTAAGTTCATTTTCCAGGGGAAAAAAAGGGGGACCCCGTTTCAATAAAATTTTAAAAAATTTTTTGTCTTAAAAGAGGGGGCAAGAAATGGAGTGTGGGTGCCCCTGAAAAACCTTAGGGAAAAAGGAATTTTCTTTTTAAAATGGCAAAACTTAGACGTTACAAATTTAAAGTTACTGTTTTCGTTCTTTACTTTGGCCCCGGGGAAAATTTAAAGGGCAAAACCCAAAAAGCAACAAAATTGAAAATTAGTTTAAAAAAAAACGATTTTTTCAAACTAAAGGGGGTTAATCTTACACTTTTTGGGCCCCCATGGGGGTTTTTTATACTGAAAAATTTTTTAAGAGATTTTATAAAAAACTTTTAATGGTGAAATTTTAAATTTTTTTTAAAAAATATGGAGCAAACGCTTTGGTGACAATGCCCAAATTTTTAAAATTTTTTTAAAAAAAAACCCCTCATTTTTCATTGATTTGTGGACAAAAATGGTTGGGGGAAAAAATTTTTTGTCCTCGCCTATTAAAAAAAGTTTACCCCTTAAAATTTTGATCATTTAGAAATTTTTTCCCCAAACTTAAATGGAACAAAAAATACACGACAGAAGGTTTATAGGCGGATGATAAAATTTATTTAGTTGATCCTGGGAATTTTTCTGAGTGAGTGTTTAGAACCCCCTTTTTTTAAATTGTTTGGGGAAAAGCAGACCCTATTTTTTTTTTGATGGTTAGCAGAAAAGACATATTTAAAAAAAGAAAAACTTTGTCAAAAAATGGCTTTCGGGGGAAAACATGCTGGGATAAGTTGTGGATTTTGTCAAAAATATAACCCCCGTTTTAAAAGACTTTAGAGAGCTTTTTAAAAACTGTAGTTTTTTTCCCACATGAAAGACAAGGGGGATTTTTAAAAAGATGCGTGAAAATGATGTTTTTTTAAACGACCCCAAAAAACAAAGGAAAATTAAAAAAAACCCCAAAAGTTTAAAATTTTCTAAATTAGTTTTTTAAAAACGAAAAAAACCCCAAATTTTTGTTTTGTTTTTTTAAAGGGGTTTCTATTAGAGAACTAAAAATAGGAAAATTGGGGGCCGGGGGAAACAAAAAGCAAAACCCCCGGTTCACCCGGGTTTGGGAAAACGGCGGAGGTGGGGGGGCCCAAAATTTTCCTTTTTTATAGTTCTCTTCAGGGAGACACCGGGTTTTGGGTTTGTCTGCGCTCCTGGGCGCAAATAGAGAAAAAACCCCGTCCCCCAAAAAAAGTGGTGTTTTTTACCCCTCGGGTGCAAAAAAGAACCAATAACCCCCCAAACAGCCAGCAAAGAGTAGTAAAAAAAACCAAACGAAAGTGTGGGGAGGAAAAAAAGTTGCTGAAAAACCCCAAAAACATTATGCAAATTGTATAAAATGAAAAATAAAAAAAAAAAACAACCCCCAAATTTGGTAGGCACTCAAAAAGGCTGACCCCGCATTTTCAGATATCTGCCTAAGTCTAACCACGAGGGGGTCTTTCCTTTTTAAATTTTTCCATTTTTGGTTTTTTTATTTTAAAATTTTCCATCGCTCCCCAAAAAAAAGCGCAGTGTGGTTTTCAAAACTGGCGGATGTGGGGTTCGTATATGGAATCCAACACGTGAAAACCTCCTTTTTGAAATGAAACTGAAAACGAAAAAAGATATCACCCCTGTTTTTTTTCCCAATTGGGGTTTTTTTTTTTTCTATTAGTACGGGGATCTTTGTTTTTCTCATTGCCCTGGTTCTTGGTTATTCCTTTTACCAATATTTTTTGGGCCATTTTTTCGTTTTGCATGGAAAAAAAATTTCAGGAAAGGATTTGTCCTGTTCGTCCCTGTTTTGGGGTTTTCAAAACCTGGTTTTTTTTACAAAGAAGGGTTTTAAAAAAACTCGTTCTGGTCCCCGGGGGACGCACAAGGTTTTTGGGAAGGTCACAGAGGGGCAATCTAGGGGGTTTAAAAACCCTTCCCTTAGGGGTTTATGTTTTGATTTTTTTTTTTTCCATTTTTAAAGGGGCCCCCTGAGAGACAAGGGGCCCGATCCTTTTTTGGTCAAATCAGTGCAACTTCAAAAACGCGCTTCGCCAGGGTCCAGAAACTTTTTTTACGTTGTGTAAATTGTCTAAATTCGGGGGTACTGTAGGGGGAAAAAGCAAATGGGGGTTTCCCTTGTGTGTTCCTGACCCATTTTGCCATGAATTTAAAGACTCTGATTTTCTTTGGGGTTAATTTATTTCCCCCTCTCTCTCTCTCTTTTTTCTCTCTCCTTTTTTCTCTCTCTCTCCCCTTTCCGTGTGGTTGTGTTTTTGGGGTGTGTGGGGGTGTTTTTTGTGTGGGGTTGCCTGTCGTCCATCTGTCTCTCTGTCTCTAAAATGTCAGTCTGGGGCCCTCGTCTGTTTGGGCCCCTCTGTCTGTCCTCTTCTCTCCTCTCTCCTTTTTCTCCCCCCCCCTTCCTTCTCCTGTGTTTGGTGGGTGTGTTGGGTTGTTGTGTGTTTTGGGGGTGTGGGGGGGGGTGTTAGAGTTTGATTTTTTTAAAGGGGGAAATATTAAAATTTTTCCCCCCTAGTTTTTTAGCCAACTTATTGTTAGAACCCCAAGAAAAAAAATGCCCCCTTTCCCCTCTTGCTATGTACATATTTTATGAAGCCCCCAAAAACCAATACAAGGTTTTTCTAATAGTTTTTTGTAGTGGGGCATAAAATGTAATGGCTTTTTCCCCTTTTCCTTTTTTTTTTCTGAGAGGCCCTTCTTGTGTGGTTTTTATTGCGGGTGTCACCCCCCCTTAGTATGGGAAAAATGGCCCCCTTTTAAAAATCATTCCCCTTCGCTCTCTCTCTCTCTTTTCCTCTTCTCTCTTCTCTCCTCCTTTTCTCTCTCTCTCTGTGATTGTGTGTGTTGGTGTGTGTGTGTGGGGTGTGAGTGGTGTGTGTGGGTGTGTGGGGGTGGGTGTGTGTGTGTGGTGTGTGTGTGTGTCCTCCCCACATTAGTTTCCCCTAGACTATGAAGATCATTCGATTTTTTTACAGAAGACATTTTTGGACGCTTTTTTAGTCTCTGGGGAAACCCCAAACCCCTTTTTTTCCTTTTTGGGGGGAAGTGCCCCAAAGATTTTATCCCCGGGTTTTTTAAAATGGAACATTTTTGGATTGCTGGAGACCCCATCGGTTCCTTTGTTTTCCCCGGGGGAGCACCCCGAAACAAAACCCCTTTAATTCAGAAATTTTGACAGTATAAAAAATTCCTGGCCCCGCCTCAAAACAAAAAAATAAATTTCTTGGGTTTAAAAAAATGGGGTTTTTGATAAGCTATATTTGTTCAGTTTACCCCCAAAATACAAAATAGTGGGATTCGGGTTTTTCCCAAGCACCCACCGGGGGGCGAGGTTGTGTAGACTAAGAAGTTGCAAGAGCGCAATCGTTGCAGTCGGTAAAAAAACCGTTTCCTTCACCAACCCCCCAAGTTTCTTTTAAAAATTCTGCACGCACATGAATGGCCCCTTTCCCTTTTGGGAAAAGGTTTTTAAGAACTGCAAAAAGGAAAAAAAAAAGGCCCCTTACATTTCCCAAAATCATCATCAGTTTTTGGCCCCGTTGCCCCCCCGCATTTTGGGGGGTTTTTGGTTTTTACCCTTTTCAAAAAGCTTGGACTTGTCCTCCCCCCAGGTTGGGCGAAGGACAATGGGGGGGAAAAAAAAAACCCAAAGGGGCCTAGAGCCCCCCCAGGTAAGTGTTTGAATTTTTTTAAAATTTTTGGGTGTTGAAGCATAAAAATTTTCATTGGGGGGACATTTTCCCCAAATTCCCCAAATTTCTTTGAAACTTTCCCCCCCCATTTGTTTTTTTGGGGGGCTCCCCTTTTCTTACAAAAAAAAGGTTGGATATGACCCCTTTGGTAACACACCCCTTCGTCCAAAAACCGTCAGCGAAAAAAAAGCCCTTTTTTAGTCTTCCGTTTAGGGCCAAAAAAAGTTTTTAAAATAAAAACTTGGGGACTTTTTTCATTTTAAACCTTCTGAGAAAACCTTTTTTATTTCGGAAAAAGTCTTTTTTCCCAAAAAATCCCCAAAACGGCCCCCCAGGACATCCGAAAAAAATCTTGGAATAGAAGCTTTGCTGTTTTTGGAAGGGTTCTGAAACACGCCCCTGAAAACCGGGATTTCAAAAAGTTAGGGGGATTTTAGGTTTAAAATTTAAGGCCCCCAAAATTTTTAAGGGGAAAGCTTTTTCCATTATCGTTTGGAAATGCATTCTGTTTCTAAAGGGGGTAATCACGATTATACTTAGTCCAAACCAAAAACCTTTTTTTATTTTAAAAAAACCCAAAGGGTGACCTACAAAAACGTCAATTTCCAAAAACCCCCCCCTTTTTCTTGGGTTGGGGAATTAAAAGTCTGTTTTTAGCGTAATGGAAAATTTTTCCCCTTGGGGAAAAGGGATGTGAAAAACACCCCTTTGTCCAGGGGGTCAAAAACCCAAGGGTTCCCTTTTAAACCCTCGCCTCATAGGCAATGTTATGGGGAAAACCTTGTCACCGGCACAAGGGGTTTTTTCCGGACCCCCCCCCCCACAAATTGGAAATGCCAACTCCCAAAAAATAGTTTTTTTTGGGAAAAAAAAAAAAAAGTGTATAACAGGTTGGCCCCAAATTCCCCAAAGACACACAAAGGGGATTTTTCCACATATTTCGGGGGGGAAATCATTTTTCCAGAAATGTTTTTTGGTTTGAAAAGTTTTAGAAAGCTTTCAGAAATTTTTTTAATTCACATAGTTGGTTATTACTAACCTACGGCAAAACCCTGGTTTTTTTGACGGGAAATTTTATAATCTTTTAAATGCCCCCTTTAAAAAAAGGAAAACAAGGTCAAGGGGGGTTAGTGCTGGCTGAGCTTTTGATGAATTTGGGTTCTTTTTTTTATTTTTAAAAGATACCTGAAATAAAAACCTTTTTGGGCCAAATTTTTTAGGTTTTTTTGTATTCTAGTGATCTAGAGCGCGAAAAATTAAAGGTTTTTAAGGGACATTTCCCCCCCCCTCCACCACTGAGCCTTAAAGTTTTTCCCCTTTCCTAAAGGGGGGTTCGGTATCATTAAAAAAAGGGAGGGGGGGGGGGGGGGTCATTTTATGAAAATTTTCAAAAGTTTACCCCCTTATTTTTTTTTTTGTCCTTTTTCCCCCAACGCGAGGGGTGTGGGTGTGTGTGTGGGGGTGTGTTGTGTGTGTGTGTGTGTGTGGGGGGTGTGTGGGGGGTGTGTGTGTTTGGGGGCTGCGGATGCGGGGGATGGGGGGGGGTGTTTTTCGTTTGGGGGGTGTGTGTGTGTGTGTGTGTGTGTGTGTTTTTTTTTGTGTGTGTGGTTTGTGTGTGGGATTCAAAATTAAAACCACCCATTTGTTTTGCTACTTCCAAAATTTTTACTTATTAGGTTTGTATCGTGTTTGTATTTTTTGTGAAGTCCCCCAAAAATTAGCGGAGGAAAAAAAAACCAAGACTTTTCAAAATTTTTTGCTCAGTGGCTAAAAGGGGGCAAGGCCGACATTTATAACTATTATGCAGGGGGTAGGCCGATTCAAAATGACAGAGGTTAGACATTGGGAAAAACCCGATAAAACCCCAAAAAAAAAAAACAAAAAAACAACTTTAAAAAAAAAAAAAAAACCCGCAACCCAAATTAGGGTTTTTTGGCTAAAAACCCCCCCGGGTTTTCTTAAAAAAGCTAGGCCCGCCC
>JAMYXO010001896.1:5000-26642 GCA_033310375.1 Conus canariensis | reverse complement strand
GCGTGCGGGACCTGATTTCATCTCTGTTTGTGCGTGCCGATCTTATTTGCTGCACGTGAGGCCTGTGATTTTTGTTAGGGCCTGTTCAGGTGGAATGTGCTAGCAAAGATTTCCACTTGTGCCTGCAATTATTCACTATCTCTACTTTTGTGTTCAGAGTTGCTAAGTATGGTTTGCATAATATTAACCATTTTTCTGTGGAGCATAGATTGCATTTTTTTGAAATATTGTTGTATGGCGTTGCTCTTTTTATGATTTTCCATGATATGCTGTAGTCTATTTTTTTTATCTTTGAGTTTCCAAATGTATTTACTCAGTTCTGTTTGATTTTTGTATTTTTCATTTTTTAATGACTGTTTATGGTTTGCGTATCTGGTTTTAAAAGTGTTTTCAGTAATTCCTATATATGTTTCTTTTTCATTTTCTGATGTTACCGTAGCTTGGTATACAATATTGCTGTGAAGACATTTGTTGCTTTGGGGGCACTGTTCTTTTTTGGTGCAGTTGCAAGATGTCCTTTCAGCACCCTTCTCTTTTGTCTTGCTTTTCATTTTGTTAGATGAGTCAATTATATTATATATCTCGAAACAAGCTTGTAGATATATTTTAGCACTTCATTTTAAAAATATCTTTAGCAAATGTTGCTCCCCAAGGGGTCGAGCTCTTTCAGATTTTTAAAGGACGTTTTAATACTGTCTACGATAATTGCTCCTCACGTTGAGCACTGTGACCTGACAAAATCTAAAATGGAGAAAATCAACTTTAGGCAATCTACTAAAAACATACCGTTTTCAAACCCACAAACTTACACTAAAAAAACTGATAGAACAAACCGAGAAATTTGTACGCAACACGAGATGGAAGGCTTTCTTCTTCCTAAATCCAAATGCAAAGAATGAAGACAAAAACACATATGGCTTCAAATCATGGCGATCACCTCTGACAATAGATGAAATGAAACCTTTTGAAGACAAAATGAAGGGACTGATAGCCAACATAAAATTCAAGAAATCAAATAATAACTTCCAAACATCACTAGCAAATGAAATAAAACAAATTCAAAATGATAAAAGATATTCATAAAAGCTGATAAAACTAGCAATTTTTACAAAATGGAATTAAATGAATACTCCCAACTTCTAAACAAAAACATTCAGAAAAATTACAAGAAAGCTGATAAAACCACACACAGCAACATCCGCAAAAAAGAAAAAGAGCTTGCACACTGCATGGAGTTAAGCGACAGGGTAGAGGCAACAGCAACAAAAGAAGCCTTCATAACACTTAAAGACCACAAACCCAACTTCCAAAACAACCCAACATGTAGACTAATAAACCCATCTAAATCCGAACTGGGCCAAATAAGCAAGAGAATTTTGGAAAAAGGCTATAGAAGATGTAAAATCAAACACCGAATACAACCTTTGGAAAAACAGCTATGAAGTCATCCAATGGTTTAAGGAACTCAAAAAACAGAGAAATACAGTGTTTATTACATTCGACATAGTAGATTTCTACCCATCCATAGATGAAGAACTACTCACCAAAGCTTTGAAATTTGCCAATAAATACACCAAAAATAACAGAGTCAGAAATGGAGATCATTTTCCACACCAAGAAAACCCTACTCCACAGCAGAAATGAAACTTGGATTAAAAAAACGAGCAAAAACTCCACATTTGATGTAACCATGGGATCGTATGATGGTGCCGAAACATGTGAACTAGTCGGACTATTCATGCTATCCAACATCCAAAAACAACTTGGAAAACAGGTCGGTTTGTACAGAGATGGCGGCCTCGCTGCATTAAACAATAATCCAAGAACTATTGAAAACAAGAAAAAAGAATTATGAAAAATTTTCAAAAACCACAATTTAAAAATCACAATAGAAGCAAATAAAAAAGCAGTGAACTACCTAGACATAACATTAGACCTCAATGACAATGTGTACAAACCATACAAAAAACCCAATGACATACCAATCTATGTAAACATCAAAAGCAACCATCCACCATCTATACTAAAAACAATACCCAATGGTATAAACAAGAGACTATCCAACCTATCATGCAATGAAAATGCATTCAATAATGCAGCAACAGAATACCAAGAAGCATTACAAAAAAGTGGTTACAATTACAAACTACAATATAGCCCAGACAATAACACGAACAGAAATAAGAAAAACAGAAAAAGGAAGATCATATGGTACAACCCACCATATGATGGACAAGTAAAAACAAATGTAGGAAAAGAATTCTTTAAAATCTTGGCAACATCATTTCCAAAAGAACACAAACTGTCCAAAATATTCAATAAAAACACCATTAAACTATCATACTCATGTATGCCCAACCTCAAAAACATAATTGACTCATCTAACAAAATGAAAAGCAACACAAAAGAGAAGGGTGCTGAAAGGACATCTTGCAACTGCACCAAAAAAGAACAGTGCCCCCTAAGCAACAAATGTCTTCACAGCAATATTGTATACCAAGCTACGGTAACATCAGAAAATGAAAAAGAAACATACATAGGAATTACTGAAAACACTTTTAAAACCAGATACGCAAACCATAAACAGTCATTCAAAAATGAAAAATACAAAAATCAAACAGAACTGAGTAAATACATTTGGAAACTCAAAGATAAAAAAATAGACTACAGCATATCATGGAAAATCATAAAAAGAGCAACGCCATACAACAATATTTCAAAAAAATGCAATCTATGCTCCACAGAAAAATGGTTAATATTATGCAAACCATACTTAGCAACTCTGAACACAAAAGTAGAGATAGTGAATAATTGCAGGCACAAGTGGAAATCTTTGCTAGCACATTCCACCTGAACAGGCCCTAACAAAAATCACAGGCCTCACGTGCAGCAAATAAGATCGGCACGCACAAACAGAGATGAAATCAGGTCCCGCACGCCATAAAAGATCGTTGGCGTGCCACATTGAAGCCATCCTGAGGAGAGATATATACCGTGATATATCTCGAAACAAGCTTGTAGATATATTTTAGCACTTCGTTTTAAAAATATCTTTAGCAAATATATATATATATATATATATATATATATATATATATATATATATATATATATATATATATATATAGCTTAGCAGGTTTCAAAAGTTTGACTGCAGAATACTTCATACATTACTGCAGTGTAGAAATATGTTCTAATGGTCAAATGTACGGGCAACCAATCACACAGAACAAAATCTGGAAACGAATCTAAATAATGGGAATGTAGATATATCCATTTGATTCAGTCAGACTGTGTATGGAGGCATAGTTGGAAATGAAATCATTGCTGGTGCAACAAATCTAAATTAATTGCCAATCCGACATGTGGGCAAAATCTGTGAGCAGCATTAAACTACCGTATTTGTTAATGCTTCATGAATTGTCACTAAGGAACGACTTTTGTTCTGGCAACAGACTGTTGCTAACAATGGATAGGTTGCACAGCCTGCAGATGCACCAATCGGTAGTGACGGTGGTAGGACTACCACGTACCTAAGAACAGCAGTAATCAAAAGACAGTTTAGTGACAGACAACTATACCACACAAGATGGTATTAAAGACAGACTGATCTAATACAAATCCATAAACTACGAGCTACAGAAAGTCAAATAATCTTTTGCAAATAACCCTTAACTTCTCTCTCTCTCTCTCTCTCTCTCTCTCTCTCTCTCTCTCTCTCTCTCTCTCTCTCTCTCTCTCTCGTGAAAAACAAATTAATCCTTTCCATTGCATTTCCCCCAGCCCTCATTCCCCTCTTCTGCCTTGTCCCTACCATCCCTTTACTCCCCAGTATTCTTATCATAGTTGCTGCTAGTGGGTGGGCGGGTTGTGGGTGGGTGGATGAATATTCATCAACAGAATGTGTAGAGGTGGTGCTGCAAGCTGTTTGCCTGAACTGCTTTCGAAGAAACTGATCTTTCAATTGCCGGCTGTTTTTGGACTCGTCGATAATTCACTGTACATAATAGTTAAAGTTAATTTAATGTTTTTGTGATTGAAATTTGTATGCTTAATCTTGATTTCAGTGTTTTGGAGCTACTGTGAACTTTCAATAATTCAATCAGTTATCTCTTTACTAAAACTCTTTTCATATTTCTTTGAATTTTGTACCCCTCGATAAGTTTGTGCGTGGTTGTTTCTAGTCGTGCTTATTAATCTCTTATTCATTTGTTCTCGTTCATTAGTTCTCATTATGTCTACATTGAGTACCTGGCCTTGTAAAGAAGGACTCCGGATTGGCTATCTAAATATTAACCGTGTATTAAGCAGGCTAACTGATATATCAGCGATCTTAGAAAATTCCGGGAATCCCTTTCATCTGTTTTGTTTTTCAGAATCACGATTAACAGACTGTACATTAGATTCTGATATAGCTATGCCTGGCTATAAAGTCATACGCCTAGATCCAAAAGCTAAAATGGACACAGGTTTGTTAGTTTACTATAATCAGTCGATAACTATAAAACAGAAAGGGAATCTGGAACAGTTTGGTGTCGAATCAATATGGCTAGAAATAAAAATAAAGCAAACCAGTCCCATACTTGTTGGATTCATATATCGAAATCCGGCTGAAAGATCAAATTGGTTTGATAACTTTAGTGGAATGATGGATGATGCTCTACTTGACAATGAAGAAATATTTATGTTCGGTGACTTCAATATTGACTTGTTAAAGCCTCAAAAACAATGGACCGAAATGTATACCTCATTAAATTTACACCAGATAGTGGATCGACCAACACGAATTACAACTAATTCCAGTACTCTCATTGACCACATTTATGTCACATCTAAACATAACATTGTGGAAATCTCTTCTCCAGCAACTGGGTGCAGTGATCACTCCCCAGTAGAGAACTATAAAATAGGCATTCTGGCTCACCCACCTCCGCCAGCTCCAACCGGCTGAAGCCGGTTTCGCTGTTGCTCCGCCGGCTTACCCAGAATGCCTATTTTATAGTTCTCTAATAGTAAACACTTTACAAACATACATAATGTGTAGGATTATCTATGTCTCTCTCTGCTGAGCAGTCATCTTCTTGCTAGTTTTACTGCTCTTATCTAGGCCAAACGTTCATCCATGCACGTTTGACACAGTTAGAGGGGCTTCTAACTTTATATCTATGTCAAACGTTCATGCATGCGCGTTTGACACAGTTAGAGGGGCTTGCAACTCTATATCTATGTCAAACGTTCATGTATGCCCGTTTGTCCTAGTTACGAGAGCCACTACATCCTGTTAGACTCATGCTGCTAAAATAGGACGTTTACGCGTGAACGGCTATTTATAGTAACAGTCAGCAAGGCTAGTTTTGCCGCAGCACAGGCCTCCCACCTATTTTACAAAGAGTTTCACAAAGAGTTTAACTCTCCACACGCCTTTTCTTTTTTCATCCTGGGCTTGGGACTGATTTTCTTTTGTTTAGATACTCCACCATACAGCCGTAATAAAACACATGATCATCTATAGCAAGAAGCTGTTCCTCTGTGAACAAAACACGCCCGTCTGCATTGGAAGCCATGGCTAAACTGGCCGGCTCTTGTCCGGTCACGTGGCAGCCTCGCATTCTCTCGAGAATGTTCGGGAACATTTGCTGATGTAATAATGTTGCAAGTTCCTATAAATAGCCGCTCGCACGAGAACGTTCTTGGTCTTGTGATTGCGGGGAAGGTAAGAAACATGTTTTGATATGTTTGGAAATTTAGCCGCCTAAATTTATACAATGACGTCTAACGCCTGCACTAAACGACGCCGGTGGGGAATTTAGCCGTCTAAATTTATACAATGCTGCGTGGCGGCCTGCAGTAAACGACGCCCTTACATCCGTTATGTGTAACTTGACACGAACCCGGAAACAGTGCGGCGCTTCGACTCGGCAATTGTGCAGTTGAGTAAGCCGTGGCTAGACATGTCTGACCTAGATACTACATAAAGGCAGAAGTGAAGAGGAGTTGTCTCCCCGGAAAAGAATGTAACAATTAATTGTGAAAAAAAAATCGTCATTAAGTCGTTCTAGGTTCTTATTCAAGTCGGCATCACGTTCTTATTCAAGTTCTTATTTAAGTTCTTAACAAGTTTTTATTCAAGTTCTTATTTAAGTTCTTAACAAGTCAACATCAAGTTCTTAACAAGTCATCATCAAGTTCTTAACAAGTTCTTATTCAAGTACTTATTCAAGTTCTTAACAAGTCGTCATCAAGTCGTCATTAAGTTCTTATCAAGTCGTCATTAAGTTTTTATCAAGTCGTCATCAAGTTCTTATCAAGTTCTTATTTAAGTTTTTATCAAGTCGTCATCAAGTCGTTATCAAGTTCTTATTCAAGTCACTTATAATTATTTATTAAGTTCTTGAAATATTACTGCATATCAAATGGATCAAAATGAGATTTTGTTGTTGGCAGTTCTGGTATTCTTTTTTGTTCAGATTTTGTATTTAGTGGCTGTGATTTTTTGGGCTGCTTTGGTTTTTGCTGTCTTTCTTTATATGTTTTATAAACGTAATAACCACCCCCACCAACAGCAATGACGCCAAAAATGCTAACTCTTTTAATCCAAATAATCCATGACGACTTTGGTGTTGTAGGTCTTGAATCAACTTGTGTATTTACAGCTGGCATTGAAACAACTGTTGGCGTTGGCGATGTTATGTTTTCATTATGAGTTATATTCTGTGCTCGGAACATTAATTTTTTTTGTTTGTTCCACTCTGCTAATTTTTTTCCTGCTGCAACACGCCCAGGATGAGGAGGCTTTTTACTAGTCACTTTCTCCATCAGTATTTTCTGATTCTGATTCCGCTGATTTTCTAGCTCGGTCATTTTGAAGGGAAACAAAATCTATATGATTAAAAGTAATTAATCCCATGATTAATGGCGATAACAATGTTCCAAATCTGTAATATAGATCACATCCTAGAGACTCTAATGTCTTTGTTAAAACTGGATCCTGTGTTAAATCATACATAAAATCTTGTTCAGAATCAATGGGAGCAAATCTACTAACTAGTTTAGTGTACAAACTAAGAACCGTTTGCCCAACACTTTTTACCATTCTTGACCCCAGTTGCGCTTCATACCTGTTGTGATACTTTACAATGTCTTGTGGCGACATTTGTTGAATCTGTTCTATGCTGAATTCATTTCCAAGGTACTGTTTTGTTTTTCCACATGCTGCTAAAGAATACAGCCTTTCCTTTTGGCGCATAATAGCTTGGTCATCAACTTGATCATTTGTAATCATAAGTTCAGGAAGTAGATCATCGCAGTTCATGTTTTATTAATGAATAAATATTATTTTATTTTTTAAAAATGAGCACCGAAAAAACTATTACTAACCTTGTATACCATTCTGCTGTTATTGGAGGCCTAAGTGTAGGATACACAATGCTTGGTAAAAGCCTGTTAAAAATAAAACCAGCAGATCTTGGCAAACTAGACTTTGAAGACTCAGCAAAGCTGATTGCTGTTATTACAGCTTCATTTGCTATGAAAGATTTTCTAGTTAAGCAAGGAATAATTCCAGACAGTATCAATATGTAAAATTAAAAAAAATACATTTATAAAAATGGCTTCACTCGTAATGATGATTGGTGGCGCTGTGGTTAATGCGCTTGCTTTTAGCGGAAGTAATTACGCATTTAGTAAACTACAAAATAACAATGAGAGAAAAAGACATAACAGAGCTATGGAGCAACTAGCTGCTGCACAAGACACCTATGAAAAGCAAAGAATGGAGCAGTTAGATTTTATTAACGACAGACTTAAACAACAGGGACATGCAGCTTACACATTTAAAGATGTTGACCAGGCAATAAAAGAATATTTTCTAGTAACAGGCAAACAAGTTGAAACATTGCCCCCACCAAAATTTAGCGACTTTTATCAACCATCAGAAAAACAAAAGATGCAAGAAATATTGTTTATTGTCTTTGGCATGACCGCTGTGTATTTTGTTGCACAAAGTATTGGCTGAATAAAAAATGAACAAAATCTATTATTCTCCAAAAGGATATTGGAAGGGAATAACAGCAATTAAAAAGCTTAGCCAAGCAGCGGGAGTCAGTGAACAAACAGCAAAAGAATGGTTATCTAAACAAGCGATTTGGCAAATTTATTTACCAGCGCCTAAACGAATACAAAGACCACACTTTGTCAACACAATACCGAACGACACCCATCAAATGGATCTTCTATATTTACCCCATGATACGATTAGACGAAAAAGATTTAAGTACGCACTTACAGTCATTGATATAGCTTCAAGATACAAAGATGCTGAACCATTAACACAAAAGAGTGCTTCTGCTGTTGCTGTCGCTTTACAACTGATATATCAACGAGGACCCTTAACTTATCCTCGCATGATTCAAGTCGATGATGGAAAAGAATTTAAAGGTCAAGTGAATCAATTATTGTTAAAACATAGAGTTACCATTAAAAGAGGCATTCCGGGTGTTCACAGATCACAGGGTTTGGTTGAAAACTTTAACAAACAGTTATCTGAAAGACTTTTCTCCTACCAGTATCACAGAGAGCTGATTGACAATTCTCGCAACACAGAATGGGTTAGAAGGCTGCCCTCAGTTTTGCGCGCAATGAATAATGAAGAATTTAAAGGTCTAAAACCAGTACAAGCAATCAGAAAACAAACAATAAATGTTGTTGAAGGAGAGTCTTCATCAAGCAAACTATTACCATTTGGTTTGAAAGTGAGATACCTTTATTCGCCGGGAGAAGCGGAAGGGGACACTCGCATCAGGGCAACAGATCCAGTTTGGAGTGTTGATCCATATGAGATAAAAAAAAATTGTGAAAATGAATCCGCCCGTGTATTATTTACGAGAAACTGACACAACAAAACGACCAGCCCCTCAAAGATCTTTTGTGAAAGAAGAACTGCAGATAATCCCCCCAGACACAGTTCCGCTTTAACTGATTTACGTAAATATATTTGAGTTAAAATGGAAGCTCAAAAAAAATTATTTGCGTATAGATTTATTATTAAAACAATGATAAAGAATAAACTGCCAATAGATCCTAATATTTTTGAAAAAATCAAAAATCTTGAAACAACAACCACAAATAATCCAGCTATACTGGATAAAGAAATTACTGAGTATCTAATTGCGCTTGACCAAATGTCCTCCAGTGCCCAATTGCATATGAATACTCTGGATTAACAAATACTCTTTTTGTGTTTGTGCTGTCAAGAGACCGTTTTGTTACAACAGTTGTGTTGATCTCATGCAGATTAGATCGCAGCTTGTAATTGTCATGATGAAAAGTCTTATTGCCAAACAATGCTTCTTTGTAGTTGTCATGGGTTATGCTTGACTACACAACACTACGAGATATTCCCTTTGCTTTTTTAACAACTTTTTTTTGGCTTGAAAGACTGTACATTTTCGACCTCAAACCAACAAACTCCTTGATCACACCTCCAGATAATTCATCCTTCATCTTACCTAAAACCTTCTTATTAATATCTGAATGCAAAGGCGAATCTTTAGGGTAATCAGATGTGTCGTACCATCCCGCATGCCCTTTAGCTACTTCTAATTCCATGTCTTTATAGATATCTTCAGTAGGGATGTCGATTACAAAGGAATCTGTATCTGTGTAAAGTACTTTGGACTCCGGATACAAGGGTTTAAAGTAGTCATAAAGAAATTCTAACATCAAAAGCTTTGACAGCTCTAAAACAGTAAACCCAATAAAAACGGGCTTGTCCAATTTGACTTTCTTTTTTTTCATCATTATGCCAAAAAGCTGATCATGAAATCTTCTGAAGTCTTGATAATTAGGTTTAGAAGTTAGCTTAATTGCATCGTTCTCTCTGGTGACCAATCTAACATCTTTACGCTTGTGCGGATTCTCCATAGTCTTTCCAAAACAGCTGTTGTTCATCAACTTGAAAAAGTCTTTTTCTGAAGCATCTGCAGATTTAGTTCTGAGATCAGTGTTCTTCATGATGTATGGTTTCATGAACTGTTCTTGATCAAAAGCAATTATACGATGAACAGCTGTCAACTTCAAACCATGTCTTAAATAAAATTGTAGAAGCCTGTAATGGCAGACATAATTTTTTTTGCCTCGAAGATTAGGCACAAGTTTAGGTGGTTCTGTTTTTGCCATCTTTAGACTTTCTGCTGCTAATGGATAGTCATTATGGTAATCATGGAGTTTCTGAGGATATTCTAAGTCAACTTCTAGAATGTATCCACACTGTTGATCTGGCGTCAAACTGCCCAACCACTTTAATGCTTTTTGAATATTATCCGTATCTGTGTACATTTTAAAGTTGCGTAATGGAAGTGATTGCGCCATTGCCCATCCATACAGATTGTTTGCATCTAAATACATGAGATAGTTAGACCTTTTACTTGGATCATAGTCGTCCAAGTATTTGTTGTTTGCTTTACAGTAATGGTGCGACGCCATACTGATTCCCCCACGCAATCCGTTTTCAATCATCTGAAGCATTGGCAGGTTAGACAATAAATCAATTTGTACTCCAGTAAATTTTAAGAAAGCGTCCCAGCTCATCCCGGGCGCAGAAATGTAATGCGCAGGATCCAGGCTGTAATGTTTCATGCAGGTCTTTCTGTAATTTTCAAAGACGTCCGCCAACAAACAGGTATCCGCCATTAAATAGGAATCATGATAGTCTCCCATCGTTTTACACTCTAACTTCTGCCACGCATCTTGAGCATGCTGGTAATCAGAATCACTGATGTCCTTTCCTCTGAGACTAGAAAAGAACGCGCCTTTAGGTGGAAGTGTATCTTCGTCAAACCTTTGCCAACTGTTCATGTACTCATAAGGGTAAACGCCCTTTCTAACAAGAGTTGGGTCAAAATATTCTTCTGTTATTGGGCAGGACTTTAAGGACATAGCCAGTGACTCTAATGAACCCATCATGTGTTGCATAGAGTCGTAGAAAGACATGTTATTTAAAGTGAAACACATGTACTTTTCTGATGACTGTGCAATGCATGACACCCTGAAGTCGCTGGTTACTGCTTGCATTATAAGGTGAGAGTCGTAACCTCGCAAGTTGTGAAAGAATATAGGCAGCTTCCATGTCTTTGGTTCAAACTTTAGTTGAAGATTGCATTTGTTATGTGCTGCTCCTCTAAACTTTCCACTAATGTGATCATGGTCTCTTACTGTTGGATTCTCTGCGGTGGCAACCAAGGCCGCCCCACAAATCCAACAGTGAGTGGCTGAGTCATACTGTTGTTGGTCTTCAGGCGTCATTATGATTTCAGATAAATTCAGATTATTAGAACAGGCATTACGCACTTGCTGCATGCGTTTTAAGAAGTATTTTGCAGCATTTGGTCCTCTGTATAATTCTGGCTTTGAATGGGCGCCATCCGACCTAACAATGATGAAGGCAAATGAGCAAATCTGATGATTACTCATTAAGACTGTTTTAGGAAGTTTCTGTGGGGTTGGTCCTTCATAAGGAACAATGAGTGATTCGAAGTCTGCGTAAACAACATATGGACTAGTTTGCAACCGTTTCCAGTTCTTAAAACTAACTTTACTGCCTTCTCCGGGCGTAATTAGTTCTGTATCACAGTCAACTGGGCTAATACAATGTTTTATATGTTCGCTCGCAGCTTGAACGGACGGAATTCTTGTTAAACATTTTCTACAGAATTCTTGTTTGCTATGTTGTTTTGTAGTATGCACTAGTAATCTACTCATTGTGCGTATTAGAGTGTAGTGCAACCCATTAAGGCTTTGCATCAGGAGTAAGTCTACATGAGTTTTGGTTGGTTCGCCTATTGTTGGACTGTTCTTTGACACTCTAATTGGCAGAAGGTTGGTTTCTTCAGACCATGTGTAGACATTAACAGTTATTGATGGATTTTGTTTTTCAAACTGATCAATTTTGTCTACAGCCATAGGAAATTCAAGGCCGTTAAAGTTAAGATCATTGGCCCACTGTAAATAGTTAGATACTCTCTCTGCATTTTTGGCAACGTGATGCAGCCTAGCAAGAACGCACCACATAAAACATTTGTCGTCTGAATTCTTTATGTTCAGAACTGCTTTCTTTGCAACTAATGTTGGAGGCAGTGGAATGTAAGACTTGCCTACAATCGGCTCATACTTAGCCTGTCTTAATCTGATGTCTAGGACTTCACCCTCTGACCAACCAGAGCCTCTCATTTTAGCTGCTTCAGAGGCTTCATCAAACTGTGTAAGCAGCTGGTCTGCCCAACCAGGTGTTAAGTCATTAGAGGAAAGAATAGTCTGCTGTTTAGTTGAGACCCAGACTTCTAGATTTTCTTCGTTTATTGTTATATAGTCGATTAAAACAACTAACCTTACTTTAACTGGAGGGTTTATTGTTAGTTTACTTGGAACTTGAGAAATAGCGTGTACAACGCTTTCCCGCACGTTTTTTGGATTAATAACTTCTAAATCAATCTCATTTAAAGCTTTTGACAAACGCTCTTCCTCGAGCATTGCTTCAAACAATTCATCTGAACCTTCATATATCTTATCCATGCTGAGTTTCTTTTCTAACTCAAAATATTTATTTAAATCAAAAAAAATAAAAGTTAATCAGAATCAATATCAACGGTCTTTTTGTGCTTGGACTCATAAACTAAAGTATAAACGCCCTTTGGTGTTGTTAATGTGAGCTGTTTAGAACAGAGTTTAATGTTTCGTTTACTTTTTTTAAACATTCCTTTTTTATCTGGTCGGTGTTTGGTTGTTGAGAAAAAGTTGCCCTTGCCTTTCTTTGAAGATCAAACTTTTGTCTTTTGTAGTCCTCAAAATCAGCCTGTAGGCGACTAAATTCTTCATCCGTGATGTTCGAGTCGGCAAGTGCTTTATTTATTGTCAGTTTGAAGGAACTAAGTTTAGCTGTTATTAGTTGAACCATAGCTGTGTGCTTTTGGAGTTTAGCTTTTATTTTTTTGCTGACAGCACTTACAGCCAATGAACACAGGCCAAGAGTTAAAGACAAACCGCCTAGAGGTATAGCTACCGGTGCACCTACGCCTGTTGCTAAGAGACCTACACTTGTTCCTGCTGATAGAGCACTAGTGATCGATGCTCCAGTATTAACATATGTAACAGCATTAAAGACAGCAGAATACCTTCGTTTGGTTTTGCTGTATTTTGAAAGGTCCTGCTCTAGTTTTTGTTGCATTTGTGTAATGTTGGTTAATCTGAAAGTTTTTATGTCTACAGCAGCAGAATTGCCTACTATCTCTTCTTTGGGCACTTTTGGATAAGTCGTAACAGACATGCTTTTTTAAAATAAAAATAATTTAGTATTGGATATCTTTCAATCTGTTATCTTGAATATTCAGCTGCGCATCATATATTAAAAACAAATGTACATTAAGCGGTTTATCACTCTCTTTTTCTTTATCAATTTGAATGTTTATTACGTCTTTAACTGTTCTCCCACTCCCATGCAACTGATTATCCTCTGTTGACCTTAGGTCAATCCATAAACCGTATTTCGTTGTTAAATATTCATCAAGTCTAACACTGTGAAGGTGTAGATCTTTAGACACAAGGTCTACTGTTGGATTTCTACACCTCCCGCCTCCAAACAATTTTCTTATTTCATCAAAATGATGATAAGGTTTAAGCCCACTACCGTAGACTTGGTTAGGACTACCCTCAATTGAACATTGTACTTTCGTTATTTTAGGATTGATAAACTTTTCACTTTGTCTTTTGAATGGTTCTTCATCTTCACACAGCAATAAAATACCTTTAAGGGATCTTGCTGCGGCGCTAAAACTAAAGTTCCATATAGTGTCTGCTCTGCTTTTAGGATATTTTGAATGATGAATCACTCTTTCGTAATATATTGCTAATTTTGACTGATATTGTTGCTCAATCAGCCTTGCTAAGTTAGGGTTGCTAACAATGTCAAACTCTAACGAGATGTCGAAAATGCTGTACTTGGAATCAGTGTCTGTAGATTTAATGACACGTTTGTATTCATTAAAAGTTAGTTCATATGACAATCTGTCTTTTAATGCTCCTTGAAAGTATGGCGCATGCGCTTTTAACAACTCAAAATCTAAGGGTATAGAAAAGCGATTTCCATAAGCAAAACTTACAGCTTCATACTTGTTGCCGGCTTTAGCGTCTTCGGCGTCTATTCTGTGTTTTAGTGCTTCGTTATTTTCGATTCCTTGAAACGCAAGATCGGCCCTTTCATTATCGGTTAGCCATAGATCAGAATAGATTAGAAATATGTCTGCATTGTGTAAAGAAAATATTTCTTGCCCCTCAAGTTTTATAGAAATTTTCTTAACGATTGCCCGTCCCAGATTCTGGACTACTGTCCTGTTTTCGTCTGTTGCTGATTCGAGTTCTATTTTGAAAGTAAGCCGTGCAGATCCCGGCACAATCACTTCATCTGCTCCTAGGTCTGGAAATTTAACAGTAAGAATTTGATCTGAATCAATAGTAGATGGATTATTTGGAACAATAATATTCTGTTTATTTCCCTTCACGCCAAAGGGCTCTTTCAGTCTTCTATGCGGGTCAAGAATTGAGCCATATGCTTGTGACATTTTTTTTTATAAAACAAAATAAAAAGTTAATTATTTAAAAACATGGCAGAAGAAGATTATGATGTTTTTGATCCTGGAGACGACATGAGTGAAATGACACCTTTGACACATCCATTACAATCATTGCGGCGTGAATTAACAGAAAGTAAGGTCAAATCATTTTATCAAAGTTTAGGCCAAGAACCTCCTGATTTTATAGACCCTAATGATTTTGAAACAAAAGATGACCATTTGTTTGTGAGAAACGACAAAGGACAACTTGTTCAGCTTACAACTAAACCAGACTCATCAAAGTTTTTAAAAAAGAGTTCAATTAGACAAAGGCTCAGTGTGAGCGATCAAAATCGCCTTGGCATTGCTAAACCGCGAAGATTAGACAGTGAGGCAGTTGCTAAACTTCAAAACACACTACAAGAACTCCCAACAGATAACCAAATACAAAACATGGAACTTAAAGATTTAAGCCCAACAGCAGACGAAATAATAGAAGCAGAAACCAGTTTTTCAGAAGAAACAGTATTAAAAACCATGCACGATCCGCCGCTACCTATGAGAGAAATAACGGCCCTTGATCATGCTTTGAAAAGCATCAGAGGCGAATTAACAAACAATTTAGCAAAACTGGGTGAACTAGATGAGCATATAAAAAGAGAAAAAGAAAAACTAGTTGAGGCTGATGACCACAACTTAGGACCTGGTGTTAAAGAAAGAATAACACAAAGACTAAAAGATCTTGAACAAGAGAGATCAGCAAGACTAGAAGTGTTGTCTACTAACCGAGAACAATTACGAACTCAAGTGAGCAGAATAAGAGAAACTATCCAAAGAATTTTATATGAAGACACAACACTAGCAGAACGAATAAGAACACTGTTTAGAGAGCAAGGTGTCACATTAGCAAGTGTTATAACAGCCTTAGGATTTGCAATAAGTACACTGGTGTTGGCTATTACAGGCGGTGGTGGTGGGGGAGCAATGCCACCAGGCCCGCCATCAGATAAATCATGGGTAAAAAAACAACTTGATCATCTTGCAAGTTTATTAAAAAAATTAGCCAGTAAGGCAATAGATTCTTTGCCTGGTATAATAGGTGGGATCGTTAGCTGGCTTTTGTCTACTGCAAGTAAAGTAGTTGGCTTTATGGCCGAGCACTTATGGACATTAGTTGTCTTAATAGTTGGGTTACTTTATAGTAAGATAAAGACCAAGTAATCCTAGGGCAGTTAATCCAATAACAAGTGCTGTCTTTTCATATTCATGGTCATCACGAACAAAGTCCGCGTCTTCAATGGCCTTTGGGCTTTGGGCCTTGGGGATTGGATGGGGTTTTGAGGGGGCCACGGGGATTGGGACTTCTTTTTTTATTGCTATTGCTGGCTTAGAATTTATGTCGTTTTTTCCGACCTTCTCTTCTTTACCAGCCACAAGGATTTCATTATTATAGTTTATTATTGTTCCTATCTGGAGTCTGAGGTCGGAAGGCAGCATGTATAAACCAGTGCCAACAGCAAAGTCTACTTTCGATCTTGCGTATTGCAAAACATTTTGGTACCTTTTAATACTTGAAGGTAAATCAACTGCAGAATTAATAGAATCCTCTAAATTTGCTAAATACTGTTTTTGGGCGTCAAAGCCAGTAGAAGGATCAATTATGTTTGATCTCGTTTGTGCTTGCGAACCTAGCAAACACCAAACATAAGTACGAATGGAGTCGTTTATTCGTTCTATTCCCGCTTTTGTTAGGCCCTTAGAGGTATCCAAAATAAATGTTGTCCATGCTGTTTTATGCTCTTGCTCTATGGACCCGAGGTGAACAGTTGTGCCTGAAGAGAAAGATGTGTAAGGAGGATTCCAATCATAGTTATACTTTCTGTGCACGCCCCAATAATAAAGAGTGCCTAAACCATAATTGCGATCCAACTTTTGTCTAAAGTATGTCTTTGGGTTAATATCAAATTCGTTACAGATCCTTTCAAAAGCCTTGTAATCTATTCTGTTGCTGAATGGATTAAACGTTTTGTCATTTGGTAATGGCGCTTGCAGTTCAGACAAAATACGTCTGAAGGTGTAATAAAAATGAAATCTATACACTGACCTCACCAAAGGATCAGGATGATTTAAATGATCAGCATACGACACTCCACACCCAGTTGATGCACAAAACACAGCAAAGTTTAACTGGTTCTGATAAAACTGCATCGGATGACTGAACCACACTTTCGGGATGTAGTCGTTTTTGATAGGAGGGTTAAGATAACGATCCAATGGAGTACTAACCTTTACTTGAAAGGCGTCAGACTGAGTCACAGAAATGTCAAGGGTGTCAGTTGTTATATTTTTAAGATTGTAGTGCGGCCCGACAGAATATTTTGCATTAGTATATTTGAAAGCACTCATTTTTAAATTTGTTTTAAAAATGTTTGTAACAATAACAACTCAAGACAGTCCTTCGTTTTTAGAATATGCTATTGATAATAACTGCGGAACCCAAAGGGTCGCACTCCATGAAATATTCTACAAAGTCGTATGGTTTAATATAAGTCAATCCAAGAGGAATAATAAGATTTCAAAATTTGACAATAGAGGAAAATTAGTTAGCCGGTTAACCATACCTAATGGTTATTACGGGTTTTGCTCGCTGAAAGAAGCAATGAGTAACTTCGACATTACTCTCAAACTTAACAATGCAAATTTGAAAATAATGTTGACATTCAAACCTGAAGAAGAAGAAGTAAGTTACCTTTTTGATGGAGAGCTAGCTAAAATGTTAGGCTTTGCAAATGACAATTATGCCGTTCATACTTTTATAGTTACACCAGACGAAACTACTTATGAGGGAGAATATCCGCTCGATCTTGCATTACATTCATTACTCTATGTTCATTTGGACGAGCTGAGCACTGATGAAAACTTATATGATGGAAGGCCCTCAACTGTTTTAAGAGCTCTTCCATCAGGGAAAGCTGCATATTGCGATTATGAAATTATACAATTCCCTAATTTACAGTTTAAAAGATTAGCTTGTGGGAGGGTCAGATCATTTAATATAAAAATCAAAGACCAAACAGGAAAAGTCGTCAAATGTGACAGCCTGCACATTGTTTTGGAAATAAAATAATACGTTGTTTTAAAAAATGTCACGTGGACCAGACGATTCGGGGGTCACATTAGCGCCTGAGAGGTGTGTAACTTTAGAATTAAAAGACCTTGCAGACGTTGAGGACTTTGAACAAAACGGTGAGATAGGCACTTTATATGGTTTTGAGTACACTAAAGATGGTTATTATAAGCGCAAAGAGGTTGACGACAACAAAAGGTTTCCTAAACTAGAACAACTACGCAATGTAGAAGCAAATAATGCGGGTCAGTATGAATATAAAATAGTTCGAAAAACTGACAACAAATGGCACTTAGAACCATATTTAGAATGGGACATAAAATTTGAATTCTTAAGCCCATTTACATTTTTTGACCGTCAAAAAAGTTTCAGAAAAGCATTGAACTCTGGCCCTTTACATGTAAGTCTTATGCCAGAGGACAACAGTCGGAAAGAGATCGAAATAAAGCCGTTTGGGGACAAACAGTACATCCTCCACAGAAGAGAATCGGTTTTAAAGAAAGCTTCTACAAAATTACAGTTCATTCCACGCACAAAATTAGGAGACACGTTCACAATGATATTTAAAATTTCTGTCTTAAAAGATGAGGCGAGAAATGGAGCTCTGGGCGTCAGTGACAATCTTATGAAAGGAATTCTTATTAGCTGGCAAAACTTAGACGTTGACAAACTTAAAGTTACTGTCGTCGTTCTTTACAATGGCGAGGATATTAAGGTCATAACAACAAGCAACAAAATTGATATTAGTCTAAATAGAAACGATCTTACAGAACTGAACTGGATTAATCTTACACATTTGGGCCTTATAGGGTTTTATTATACTGAACAAGTTTTGACAGAGAGTATGATAAAAACAATAACTGGATTAGATTAAATTCTGTTTTAAAACTATGGAGCAGACGACTTTGGTGTCAATGCCGATGTTAAACTTTATGATAAAAACCCCTCATTGTTCATTGATTTGTGGACAGACTGGTTGTGGAAAAACAATATTTGTCCTCGACCTATTACAAACAGTTTATAGTTATAATTTTGATCATATTGTAATTTTCTGTCCGACACTTAAATGGAACAAAGCATATCACGATAGAAGGTTTATATGGACGGATGATGAAATCTATTTAGTTGACCCTAGCAATAAACTGAGTGAGTGTTTAGAACATTTTTTTAAACTGTTTGAGGGAACGCAGACATTATTTATTATAGATGATTGTTCGGCAGAAAAGGATATAGTCAAAAAAGAAACACTTTATCAAAACTAGCTTTCAGTGGAAGACATGCTGGGATAAGTGTGTGGATTTTATGCCAAAAATATAACTCAGTTTTAAAAGACTTTAGAGAACAATTAAAGACAGTGGTTTTATTTCACATGAAAGACAGAGACGCATTTGATGAATGTATGCGTGAAAATGATGTTATTGAAGACGATCAAGAAAAACGAAGGATTAAGCAAAAACTTAAGTCTCAAAAGTTTTCTAAATTAGTGTTAAAAACAGATAATCCTACACATTATGTATGTTTGTAAAGTGTTTACTATTAGAGAACTATAAAATAGGCATTCTGGGTAAGCCGGCGGAGCAACAGCGAAACCGGCTTTAGCCGGTTGGAGCTGGCGGAGGTGGGTGAGCCAGAATGCCTATTTTATAGTTCTCTCCAGTTTGTATTACTTGGGGGAAAAGGGGGATACAAATTCCAAAACCAGGTCATAAATCTATCCTATATAGGTGTTGTAAAAGATTTAACGAAAATGATGTTTTATCTGACCTGCTACATTCTCCTCTGTCCCAAATATACCATTATACCGATCCTGAAAAAGCAACAAATGTTTGGATTAATGCATTTTCCAATATTTACAATAAACATGCACCCATCAGAGCTAAACGAGTAAAATACCATCTTAAACCGCCGTGGATATCAAAGGAAATAGATAAAGAAATACACATTAGAGAACTTTTAAAAGCAAAGAACAACGTTGGTTTTGCAAAGCAGAGACATTTTGTGACGTCAATGAAGCGAAAAGCAAGGTATAAATGTTTTCAAGAGATGGTATCTAATACAAAAGACTCAAGAACTATTTGGAATGCAATCAACAAATTGACAAACAAAGGGTATTCACAAACACAACTTAACAATAAAGATATTATCCCTGACGCAGTTAACAACTATTTTGTTAACATTGCTGAAAACTTAATAAATAATGATGAATGGGAAGAAAATGATCTAGAATTAGTAACTGAATATTGTAAGTCAAAGAATATTAAATCTTATGTGTCAATTCCTTACATAACAATACCCGAAGTATTTGCATACTTAATGTCACAGAAACAATCGAAAACCAAAGATATTTACGACTTGGATCCCAATATAATCAAGTTGTCTGCACCAGTCATAACAGACTCTCTTACTTACATATATAACCTATGTATGACACGTCATGTGCTGGAGAGGCTGGACGACATAGTTGCCTCATCCAGAATGAAGTTCAAGCCAAAGAAATCACGGAGTCTCTCACTGAGGAAAGGAAAAGTGGCCGGATCTGTGGTCTTCAGTGTTGCCAACCAGGCCATTCCAACAGTCACAGAAGAACCAGTCAAGAGCCTTGGAAGATGGTATGATGATACGCTGAAAGACACACAAAGAGCAAAAGAAACCAAGCAGATGGCGGAGGAAGGCTTGGAGACCATTGACCAGTGTGGGCTCCCTGGCAAATACAAGGTCTGGTGTCTGCAGTTCATGCTGATACCAAAGCTGCTATGGCCTCTGATGATATACGACATCTGCACCAGCATAGTGGAGGCAATGGAAGCCAAAATCAACAAGTTCACAAGGAAATGGCTTGGTGTCCCACCCTGTCTGACTGACATAGCGCTGTACTGTCGCCAAGCAAAGCTGAAACTACCCCTGAAATCCATCCTGGAGGAATACAAAGCAGGGAAGATCAGACTTCAAAGCATGCTGGAGGACTCAGGAGACAAGGTGGTAGAAGCAATTAAGCCCCAGCTGAAGACAGGCAGAAAATGGAAAGTTCAAGAGGCGATGGATTCTGCAAAAGAAAGTCTCAAGATCAGAGAAATAACAGGACACACACAGACCAACAGACAGGGACTGGGGGTGACCAAAACTGAATGGTGGTCAAAGGCCAAAGGAAAAGCCAAAAGAGACATGATGATTCAGGAGATGAGAAAAGAAGAAGACCAAAAAAGACTCCAAAAAGCAGTCCAGCAGAGCCAGCAAGGGCAATGGACAACGTGGGAGAATGCACTCCAAAGAAGTCTCACTTGGAATGACATTTGGCACATGGCCCCTCTCAGGATCAGCTTCATTCTCAGATCTGCATATGACCTTCTGCCCTCAAATGCAAACCTGGTGAAGTGGGGGAAAACAGACGATCCTGCATGCCCCCTCTGCCATGAAAAACAAACAGTGGAGCATGTCCTAAGCTCATGTAAAGTAGCCCTGGCTCAAGGAAGGTACACATGGAGGCACAACCAAGTGCTCAAAGAAATTGTACAAGTAGTCTGGGCTAGTACCAACACCACAAAAGGGAAAATCAGGACTCCAAAAGCACCCGCAACATTCTTCACGGCAGGAGGCAGCAAATCATGGCCAAGAACAACAGTGCCACTCGAAACATGCAGGCAGAGTCTGCTGGACGGGGCAGATGACTGGGAGTGCACTGCAGACCTCCCAGAATGGAAGAGTCACCCAGAGATCATCAGCAAGAGTGGCATGAGACCAGACATAGTAGTCCACTCTAAGTCAACCAAGCAGCTGATCATGATCGAGCTCACGGTGCCATATGAGAACAGAATGGAGGCAGCTCAAATCTACAAGACTGAAAAGTATGCTGATCTGGCAAACAGCCTGAGGAGAGAAGGCTATCAGGTCAAAGTCCTCACTGCAGAAATTGGAGCT
>JAMYXO010001895.1:25000-26646 GCA_033310375.1 Conus canariensis | reverse complement strand
AGGAAGTAACATTTCTGCTGTTGTTGCAGCATCGGTCTTTAGAGCTTCAGGGGGGATGCCGTCCGGACCCGCTGCCTTGCCGTTCTTCAAGGACTTGATGGCTTTGATGATCTCAGCCTTGGCTGGTGGGTTGGTGTTAATGCTGAGGGGCTCTGTTGCTGGTGTTATGTCGGACACTGCTTGCGGTGGTGGTCGGTTGAGGACTTCCTCAAAATGCTCCACCCATCTTCTTCTTTGCTCCTCGTCGCTTGCGATGATTTTTCCCGTTCTTGTCCTTGACTGGTTTACTCGGGTTGAATCTCTTTCCTGACAGGGCCCTGGTGATCTCATACACTCTCTTCATGTTGTTCTGTCTGGCTGCTGATTCTGCCTCTTCTGTCAGATTGTGCACAAATTGTCTTTTGTCATGCCTTGCACTCTTCTTCACTTCTCGGTTCATCTCCCAATACTGTGCTCTGAGGTCCGCCTTCATCTGTTGGTCGTGACATCTGTTGATCTCCTGCTTTCCCTCTCTCCTCCTCTCTATCTTCTCCCACGTCTCCATCGTCAACCACTCCTTCTGCTCTCTCTCTCTCCTCCCCAGAACCTTGGTGCACGCCTCCTTCCATGTCTTCTGTACTTCTGTCCAGTAGTTCTCCACTGTCTCTTCGGCCAGCTCTGCTAGCGCCTCGAACCTGTTTCTGACTTCACAGTTGAACTCTTCCGCTTTCTTCTTGTCTTTCAGAAACTGTATGTTGAACTTGTGGTGTGGTCTTCCAGCAGAGTCACAGAAGGATCTCAGCTTGGTCTTCAGTGTCGCCACCAGCAACTGATGGTCCGAGGCTGCGTCAGCGCCGCGCCTTACTCTGACATCCTGCATACTGCGTCTCCACTTACGGTCGATGGTGAAGTGGTCGATCTGGTTGTCAGTCTTTCCATCTGGTGAAGTCCAAGTGGTCTTGTGGATCTTTTTGTGTGGGTAGATGGTACCGCCTATGACTAGGTCGTTGAAGGAACAGAAGTCTGTGAGTAGCTCTCCGTTCTCGTTGCAGGTACCAACGCCATGTCTGCCCATGATGAATTCTTTGCCTGTGTTGTCATCCCCCACCTTGGCGTTCAAGTCGCCCATGACGATCTTCATGTCTCTTCTCGGAGTCCGGTCCAAAAGCGACTGCAAAGAACTGTAGAAGTTTTCCTTTTCTTCTTCCTGTGCTGCGTTAGTTGGTGCGTATCACTGTATGATGGAGGTCTTCCTTCCCTTGGAGTTGAACCTGGCTGCCATAAGTCTTGATGAGACCGGTTCCCATGCCACCAGCGCTCTCATAGCCTCTGGCGCCAACAGAAGCGCGACTCCTTGGGTGTGGTCGTGGTCCATGTCTTCATGTCCGGAATAGATAATGGTTTCTCCTGTAGATAATCTGGTCTGGCCGTTTCCGTTCCCTCGGGTCTCACATAGTCCGAGAACCTTGATGTTGTATCTCTCCATCTCTCTGGCCACCTGCGCTGATTTGCCGCTCTCGTATAGGGTTCTGATGTTCCAGGTCCCTATCCTGGTCTTGGCCTTGGTCGTAAGAAGACTAGTCGGCGAGCTGGCTTCCCGGAGGCTTTCACCAGCACGCGTCATGGACCCAGCTGAAGAGGCGTCTTCCCGTCCAGGCAGTTGTTGG
>JAMYXO010001895.1:0-15000 GCA_033310375.1 Conus canariensis | reverse complement strand
GGGTGTACCATTCTTAAAGATGACAATCAATCAACCGATTTCTAAATTCTAAGAGAAAACCTTTGACATTGTAAACGTTCTGGTTTTCCCATACATACCCAAAGCCATAGCGATTTAACGTAGAGCAAACTGATGAAACCCAGTTGTTCTTGCCTCGATGATGCAAATCATATAACGTGATGTAAGCTTTCTTAGGAAGGCGATTATCCGACATATTAACGACACGTAACCAATACTTGATACATTTAGTATAATTGTTTATATAGAGTGGATACCGACCAGTTTCTCCGTAGACTAAGGCGCTGGGTGTTTTTATGGAAACATTTAAGAATCTCTTGAGTGCAAACAAATGTACTTTTTCAATAATTGAGTTGTTTGCAGTCAAACCCCATACTTCGGCACCATAGCTAAGCATTGGCTGGACTTGACAGTCGAAAAGTTTAAAGAACAATTTCGGGGAAAGACTTTGAAACTTCCACAGTAGTTTTATAATATTGATGACTTGACGTTTTGCCTTGGATGCTAAATCCTCAAGGCAATGGGAAAAAGAAAGACCCGTGGAAAAGATAAGAGAGAGAGAGAGAGAGAGAGAGAGAGAGAGAGAGAGAGAGAGAGAGAGAGAGAGAGAGAGAGAGAGAACTATAGCCAGAGACGGAGACACAGAGAGATGCAAACACACACACACACACACACACACACACACACACACACACACACACACACACACACACACACGCACGCACGCACGCACGCACGCACGCACGTCGCACGCACGCACGCACACACACACATATGCACACACAGTTTGCTCCTGTACAAATGAGCTGTTCACCGTGTTATACAGTCTTTTCAAGTATAGAACATTATGTTTCTCTCTGTGTGTGTGTGTGTGTGTGTGTGTGTGTGTGTGTGTGTGTGTGTGTGTGTGTGTATGTGTGTGTGTGTGTGTGTGTGTGTGTGTGTGTGTGTGTGTGTGTGTGTGTGTACTGTGAGAGTGCGTGCGTGCGTGCTTGCGTCCGCGCGCGCGTATGTGTACTGTGAGTGTGCGTGCGTGCGTGCGTGCGTGCGTGCTTGCGTGCGTGCGTGCGTGTGTGTGTGTGTTGTGTGTGTGTGGTTGTGTGTGTGTGTGTGTGCGTGCGTGCGTGCGTGCATGTGTGTGTGTGCGTGCGTGCGTGCATGTGTGTGTGTGTGTGTGTTCCTTTTTATAATTTCTAGATGTTGAATTGTTAAAACATGTAAAACGCCCAGTAGCCTACGTTGTTAGGATGAGCGCTATAAAAGAAAAATGTTTTCATTATTATTATTTCACACACACACACACACACACACACACACACACACACACACACACACACACACACACACACACACACACACGCCTGTGCGCGCACGGGAGCGCGCTCCCACTCACATGTTTTCATAGAGAGTTTGCCCGATAGAATAGGAGAGTGTGTTAACTCTGACGATCAGATGTGGAATTATTTGAGATAGGATGTTTTCGTTAAAGCGTGCGTGCGCGCGCGCGCGCGCGTGTGTATGTGTGTGTGTGTGTGTGTGTGTGTGTGTGTGTGTGTGTGTGTGTGTGTGTGTGTGAGGTACCGTGTGTGTGTGTGTGTGTGGTGTGTGTGTGTGTGTGTGTGTGTGTGTGTGTTCTGTGTGTCTGTGTGTGTCTGTGTGTGTCTGTGTGTGTAGAGGGAGGGGGGGGGGGGGGGGGGTAAAGGCGATTGGTGGTGATTATGTTTCAGGGCGTCGTAATGGCTGTTTCCTTTATTGACAACTCTCTCTCTCTCTCTCTCTCTCTCTCTCTCTCTCTCTCTTCTCTCTCTCTGTGTGTTCGAGCGTATGCGTGCATGCGTGTATCCGTGTGTGTGTGTGTGTGTGTGTGTGTGTGTGTGTGTGTGTGTGTGTGTGTGTGTGTGTGTGTGTTCATTTGTTTGTTTCTCTCCTTCTCCCCTTCTCTCTCTCTCTCTCTCTCTCTCTCTCTCTCTCTCTCTCCTCTCTCTCTCTCTTCCTCATACACACACACACACACACACACACACACACACACACACACACACACACACACACACACACACATACACAGAGAGAGAGAGAGAGAGAGAGAGAGAGAGAGAGAGATTCGGATGATTTATTCACAAAGGCCTAGGCCCCTTATGAAGGGGTATGGAAAAGTACATTGGAAAGAAATGTATGCGACATGTAACAAAGTATATCAAATTAAGACAAATCATTTGTAACTTTTAAGAGGTAGCCATTTCTCTAATTTGAAATGCCTTATACAAAAATAACGAAAAAATTTTAACATGCATTGTTGACGTTGAGACATCAATAGGGTCAATCTAAATAGGGAAGGCTGTCTATAGAATTTTGGCTTAATCAGTTCATTTCTAATGTCCATAAGGGCTGGACAACAAAGAACAAAATGCATCTCATTTTCTTGTGACACTTTACAGAGAGGACAAAGCATATCATTGTCATCAACATCGGTTTTGTATCTAAATTTATGTATTGCTAAATCCGATATTCCAAGTCTAAATTTTGCCATTATGTATTTAAAGTGCCTATCCATTTCTAAAGTTATATAAGGTTTCAGATCATGGGAATTACTAAACTGTCTGTAAAAATCAAACCTTTTACTATTATGCACATGATGTAACCATTTTTGCCAACGGCAGTCAACTAGTCGTTGACGAAAGCAACTTATAAACTGTTTAACATTTCCAACACCCTGATTCAGCCATACAAAACCAAAACCGTATTCAAAGAGACACATACGAACTTTACTAGCCCAGTTGTTTTTTCCTCTTGAATCAAGATCATAAAGCATATTATAAGCTTTACGAGGTATTCTGTACTCTTCCATATGGAGTAAATTAAGCCAGTATCGGATGCATTTAACGGTAGAAACAATATATATAGGAAACCTATTCGTCTCACCATACACAAGATCATTAGGCGTCCGCCTATCTACACCTAGAAATTTTTTTAAAGCGAAAAGATGCACAGATTCACAGTGGATTGCAGCGTTATCTAATCCCCATAATTCGATCCATACTGTGCAATTGGCTGCACTTGACTATCGAACAGCTTGCAAAACACATGAAAGGACGTTTTGTTGAAAACATGTAACTTTTTCATAATACACAACGAAACATTTTTGGCCTTGCTAGCGAGATCCTTGCAGGCACTAACAAAACTCAGATGAGTAGAGAAAAGTATACCCAAATATCTATAGGCATTCACAACAGGCATGGGAGCATTATTATATAGCCATCGTTCTCTTGCACTCAGATAGCCACCCTTACGAAACACAATAATGTTACTTTTAGATCAATTAACTTTCAGCTGGAGAGATGCAGCTGAGCGGTGTAAGCTATTTAGTTGTGTCTGTAAACCAATGATTGTCTCTGATATCAAAATCACGAGAGAGAGAGAGAGAGAGAGAGAGAGAGAGAGAGAGAGAGAGAGAGAGAGAGAGAGAGATAAGAGTGTGCGTTTATTCTGAAGTAGAATTGTTTAGCAGAGAATGTTTTCGTTTGAGTGGGTGTGGGGGGTGGGGGTGGGGACAGAAGCGATGGTTGCGATGATGGTGTGCAAGTTTGAGAGCTCCGCAACGTCTGTTTCCTTGATTGATCTTTATGTCATCTCTCTCTCTCTCTCTCTCTCTCTCTCTCTCTCTCTCTCTCTCTCTCTCTCTCTCTCTCTCTCTCTTGCTGATGCTACAATAATACACACAAATCATTGTGGTATTACTGTTCTTGCACAAACTTTACAAGAAAGTGCCAATGACTCTGTAAAATGGACTGAACTAAATCACATGTCGCTTCACCCTCAAAAACTAAATCCATGCTTATCACAACCAGGCAAAAAAGACAAAATTTCACTATTGGTTTTCCTCCTGTACATCGTAAAATTGAACCCGTTGAACAGCTTACATTCCTCAAAGTGCTAGGAATAACAATTAATAACAATATTAGTTGGCAAGCTCACATAACCCCACTGTGCAGACAAATTTCACAGAAAGTTTATCAACTCTCCAAAATCAAACGCTTCCTCGACCTGCATTCACGCAAGCTTTTTTTCCAGTCTCATATCCAATCATACATAGACTATGGATCTACTCTATGGGACTGTGCTAGCGCTAACACCCTCAAACCATTGCTAAGCCTACATAAACGAGCACTCAAATTAGTCCTCCTAAAAACCAGTAGTCTCCTGGACTCGGACTATAAAAAGATTCAAGTTCTCCCCTTAAGTCTGAGATTAGAATACAACAAAGGGATCATAATGCACAGGATTGTGTCTTGGAAGGCACCCACCACATTAGTTCACAGATTCTCAATTAATTCCTCAAGGACTCTACCCAAACTTCATGTCCCTGTTCCTAGAATTGACTTGTTCAAATCCAGTTTAACATATTCAGGTTCCTGTCAATGGAACTCGCTCCCTAAATCAACCAAACAACACCAATGCATATTAGCCTTCAAACACCATTATTTCAACCATCGTATGTGCTAGTACTTGCATACTCCGCCATAAATCCACCACCAACCACCACCACCCTCTTTGCCTTGTATGAACCTGAGCATTTAGAAAGCGTTTTGTACTTGAAATGCACATGTTATTCTGTTTAGTAAGTATGTCCTATCTGAGTACGTGTGTGTGTGTGTGTGTGTGTGTGTGTGTGTGTGTGTGTGTGCGTGTGTGTGTGTGTGTGCGTGTGTGTGTGTGTGTGTGTGTGTGTGTGTGTGTGTGTTGTGTGTGTGTGGTGTGTGTGTTTCCTACTACCTCCTGCCCTCTTGTCATTATGTCGTTATGCTTGTATTCTCTCTCTCTCTCTCTCTCTCTCTCTCTCTCTCTCTCTCTCTCTCTCTCTCTCTCTCTCTCTCTCTCTCTCTCTCTCTCACGATTCCGCTGGAATGACTTTATTTGTTAACTATATGACATTGTCCCCCACCCATCCGTGGTGACTGGGTTATCATTATGCATTTTCCCCCCATTTGTGCTTATTTTCATTTTTTTCCCCTGGTGCTTCAAAAACGATTGTCTTTCAGAGTGGAATGTTTTTTGATTGTCAGATTGTTCTAATGCTCTTTCCCGCACCCACTCTCGCCTCTTTGTCCCTCTCTCCCTCTCCCTCTCTCTATCGCCCTTCCCTGCACTCCTTTCGCTCCTGCGTCTCTCTCTCTCTCTCTCTCTCTCTCTCTCTCTCTCTCTCTCTCTCTCTCTCTCTCTCTCTCTCTCTCTCTCTCTCCCATTTTACTTTTTTTTCGTATCGTATTGTAGTTCTAGCCACTTCTTGCATGCTTCTTTTGTTGCCTTATTTATTTTGCATTGTTGACCCTACTCAGGGCGAGGACTGGATGTCATTATTTTGCATTGTTGACCCTACTCAGGGCGAGGACTGGATGTCATTATTTTGCATTGTTGACCCTACTCAGGGCGAGGACTGGATGTCATTATTTTACATTGTTGACCCTACTCAGGGCGAGGACTGGATGTCATTATTTTACATTGTTGACCCTACTCAGGGCGAGGACTGGATGTCATTATTTTGCATTGTTGACCCCACTCAGGGCGAGGACTAGATGTCATTATTTTGCATTGTTGACCCTACTCAGGGCGAGGACTGGATGTCATTATTTTGCATTGTTAACCCTACTCAGGGCGATGACTGATGTCATTATTTTGCATTGTTGAACCTCTCACAATGTGCTTTTGACCCACTCCGGCAGGACTGGATGTCATTATTTTCATTGTTGACCCTACTCACGGCGAGGATCTGGATGTCATTATTTTTCATTGTTGACCCTACTCAGTGCGAGGACTTTGGATGTCATTATTCTTCATTGTTGACCCTACTCAGGCGAGGACTGGATGTCATTATTTTGCATTGTTGACCCTACTCAGGGCGAGGACTGGATGTCATTATTTGCATTGTTGACCCTACTCAGGCGAGGACTGGATGTCATTATTTTGCATTGTTGACCCTACTCAGGGCGAGGACTGGATGTCATTATTTTGCATTGTTGACCCAACTCAGGGCGAGACTGGATGTCATTATTTTGCATTGTTGACCCTACTCAGGCGAGGACTGGATGTCATTATTTTCATTGTTGACCCTACTCAGGGCGAGGACTGCATGAGTCTTATTTTCATTGTTGACCCTACTCAGCGAGGACTGGATGTCATTATTTGCATTGTTGACCACTCAGGGCGAGGACTGATGTCATTATTTTGCATTGTTGACCCTACTCAGGGCGAGGACTGAATGTCATTATTTTGCATTGTTGACCCTACTCAGGGCGAGGACTGGATGTCATTATTTTGCATTGTTGACCCTACTCAGGGCGAGGACTGGATGTCATTATTTTGCTTTGTTGACCCTACTCAAGGCGAGGACTGGATGTCATTATTTTGCATTGTTGACCCTACTCAGGGCGTGGACTGGATGTCATTATTTTGCATTGTTGACCCTACTCAGGGCGAGGACTGGATGTCATTATTTTGCATTGTTGACCCTACTCAGGGCGAGGACTGGATGTCATTATTTTGCATTGTTGACCCTACTCAGGGCGAGGACTGGATGTCATTATTTTGCATTGTTGACCCTACTCAGGGCGAGGACTGGATGTCATTATTTTGCATTGTTGACCCTACTCAGGGCGAGGACTGGATGTCATTATTTTGCATTGTTGACCCTACTCAGGGCGAGGACTGGATGTCATTATTTTGCATTGTTGACCCTACTCAGGGCGAAGACTGGATGTCATTATTTTGCATTTTTGACCCTACTCAGGGCGAGGACTGGATGTCATTATTTTGCATTGTTGACCCTACTCAGGGCGAGGACTGGATGTCATTATTTTGCATTGTTGACCCAACTCATGGCGAGGACTGGATGTCATTATTTTGCATTGTTGACCCAACTCAGGGCGAGGACTGGATGTCATTATTTTGCATTGTTGACCCTACTCGAGCGAGGACTGGATGTCATTATTTTGCATTGTTGACCCAACTCATGGCGAGGACTGGATGTCATTATTTTGCATTGTTGACCCTACTCAGGGCGTGGACTGGATGTCATTATTTTGCATTGTTGACCCTACTCAGGGCGAGGACTGGATGTCATTATTTTGCATTGTTGACCCTACTCAGGGCGAGGACTGGATGTCATTATTTTGCATTGTTGACCCTACTCAGGGCGAGGACTGGATGTAATTATTTTGCATTGTTGACCCTACTCAGAGCGAGGACTGGATGTCATTATTTTGCATTGTTGACCCAACTCATGGCGAGGACTGGATGTCATTATTTTGCATTGTTGACCCTACTCAGGGCGAGGACTGGATGTCATTATTTTACATTGTTGACCCTACTCAGGGCGAGGACTGGATGTCATTATTTTGCATTGTTGACCCACTCAGGGCGAGGACTGGATGTCATTATTTTGCATTGTTTGACCCTACCTCAGGTGCAGGACTGGATGTAATTATTTTGCATTGTTGACCCTACTCAGAGCGACGACTGGATGTAATTATTTTGCATTGTTGACCCTACTCAGGGCGAGGACTGGATGTCATTATTTTGCATTGTTGACCCTACTCAGGGCGAGGACTGGATGTCATTATTTTGCATTGTTGACCCTACTCAGGGCCAGGACTGGATGTAATTATTTTGCATTGTTGACCCTACTCAGGGCGAGGACTGGATGTAATTATTTTGCATTGTTGACCCTACTCAGGGCGAGGACTGGATGTAATTATTTTGCATTGTTGACCCTACTCAGGGCGAGGACTGGATGTAATTATTTTGCATTGTTGACCCCACTCAGGGCGAGGACTGGATGTAATTATTTTGCATTGTTGACCCTACTCAGAGCGAGGACTGGATGTCATTATTTTGCATTGTTGACCCTACTCAGGGCGAGGACTGGATGTCATTATTTTGCATTGTTGACCCTACTCAGGGCGAGGACTGGATGTCATTATTTTGCATTGTTGACCCCACTCAGGGCGAGGACTGGATGTAATTATTTTGCATTGTTGACCCTACTCAGAGCGAGGACTGGATGTCATTATTTTGCATTGTTGACCCTACTCAGGGCGAGGACTGGATGTAATTATTTTGCATTGTTGACCCTACTCAGAGCGAGGACGGGATGTCATTATTTTGCATTGTTGACCCTACTCAGGGCGAGGACTGGATGTTATTATTTTGCATTGTTGACCCTACTCAGGGCGAGGACTGGATGTCATTATTTTGCATTGTTGACCCTACTCAGGGCGAGGACTGGATGTAATTATTTTGCATTGTTGACCCTACTCAGGGCGAGGACTGGATGTCATTATTTTGCATTGTTGACCCTACTCAGGGCGAGGACTGGATGTAATTATTTTGCATTGTGGACCCTACTCAGGGCGAGGACTGGATGTCATTATTTTGCATTGTTGACCCTACTCAGGGCGAGGACTGGATGTAAAAGAGCACGTGAGTGCTTATCTATTATCCTCGTAAATAAAGAATTTTGTCTTGTCTTGTCTTGTCTCTCTCTCTCTCTCTCTCTCTCTCTCTCTCTCTCTCTCTCTCTCTCTTTTTTTTTTTTTTTTCTTCTACACGTCAATCGATTGTATCAAACAAATTAGAATTAGATCACCTTAGTCGTTGAGTAACATTGCAAATTTTGCCTGAGAAGCAATACAATGCGTTCTCCGACACCGAATGAAAGGCAACAGTGTATTGACAAGTGGTGTGTGGAATTGTGATTGCGTAAATGTCTATGTCACAGCGACTGAAAGCCAACAATGCATTGACAAGTGTGTGTGTGGAATTGTGATTGTGTAAATGTCTATGTCACAGCGACTGAAAGCCAACAATGTATTGACAAGTGTGTGTGGAATTGTGATTGTGTAAATGCCTTTGTCGCAGCGATGCAGTCGAAGGAAACGTTATGTGTTCTTGATCATGTCATTATTTTGATTGATTATTAGTGTTTTGCAATGATGTTGTGAACAAGCTTAATAAATGAATGTATTAGAAAGCAAACTGACTGAAAGAGAAAATCAATTTCACAAGGTGCGACAGGAGTGATGGTATGGTAAACAATGCAAATTAAGCAAGGCAAAAGCGAAAGATCTGCTCTCAATATTTAGGAAAAGGAAAGTGATAGCGTTGCGTCTTGTGTTGCAAGAAGAGAGAATACAAATTCGTCAGAAAGAAAAGAAACACTGGATAATGACATGCTGTTGAAAGCACTTCTCTCTACCGCAACAAAATCAAAGAGACGTCTAGAAAATTACACATAAGAGAACTATAAAATAGGCATTCTGGCTCACCCACCTCCGCCAGCTCCAACCGGCTGAAGCCGGTTTCGCTGTTGCTCCGCCGGCTTACCCAGAATGCCTATTTTATAGTTCTCTAATAGTAAACACTTTACAAACATACATAATGTGTAGGATTATCTGTTTTTAACACTAATTTAGAAAACTTTTGAGACTTAAGTTTTTGCTTAATCCTTCGTTTTTCTTGATCGTTTTCAATAACATCATTTTCACGCATACATTCATCAAATGCGTCTCTGTCTTTCATGTGAAATAAAACCACTGTCTTTAATTGTTCTCTAAAGTCTTTTAAAACTGAGTTATATTTTTGACATAAAATCCACACACTTATCCCAGCATGTCTTCCACTGAAAGCTAGTTTTGATAAAGTGTTTCTTTTTTTGACTATATCCTTTTCTGCCGAACAATCATCTATAATAAATAATGTCTGCGTTCCCTCAAACAGTTTAAAAAAATGTTCTAAACACTCACTCAGTTTATTGCTAGGATCAACTAAATATATGTCATCATCTGTCCATATAAACCTTCTGTCGTGATATGCTTTGTTCCATTTAAGTGTTGGGCAGAAAATTACTATATGATCAAAATTATAACGATAAACTGTTTGTAATAGGTCGAGGACAAATATTGTTTTTCCACAACCAGTCTGTCCACAAATCAATGAACAATGAGGGGTTTTTGTCATAAAGTTTAACATCGGCATTGACACCAAAGTCGTCTGCTCCATAGTTTTAAAACAGAATTTAATCTAATCCTGTTATTGTTTTTATCATACTCTCTGTCAAAACTTGTTCAGTATAATAAAACCCTATAAGGCCCAAATGTGTAAGATTAATCCAGTTCAGTTCTGTAAGATCGTTTCTATTTAAACTAATATCAAATTTGTTGCTTGTTGTTATGACCTTAATATCCTCGCCATTGTAAAGAACAACGACAGTAACTTTAAGTTTGTCAACGTCTAAGTTTTGCCAGCTAATAAGAATTCCTTTCATAAGATTGTCACTGACGCCCAGAGCTCCATTTCTCGCCTCATCTTTTAAGACAGAAATTTTAAATATCATTGTGAACGTGTCTCCTAATTTTGTGCGTGGAATGAACTGTAATTTTGTAGAAGCTTTCTTTAAAACCGATTCTCTTCTGTGGAGGATGTACTGTTTGTCCCCAAACGGCTTTATTTCGATCTCTTTCCGACTGTTGTCCTCTGGCATAAGACTTACATGTAAAGGGCCAGAGTTCAATGCTTTTCTGAAACTTTTTTGACGGTCAAAAAATGTAAATGGGCTTACGAATTCAAATTTTATGTCCCATTCTAAATATGGTTCTAAGTGCCATTTGTTGTCAGTTTTTCGAACTATTTTATATTCATACTGACCTGTATTATTTGCTTCTAGATTGCGTAGTTGTTCTAGTTTAGGAAACCTTTTGTTGTCGTCAACCTCTTTGCGCTTATAATAACCATCTTTAGTGTACTCAAAACCATACAAAGTGCCTATCTCACCGTTTTGTTCAAAGTCCTCAACGTCTGCAAGGTCTTTTAATTCTAAAGTTACACACCTCTCAGGCGCTAATGTATCCCCCGAATCGTCTGGTCCACGTGACATTTTTTAAAACAACGTATTATTTTATTTCTAAAACAATGTGCAGGTTATCACATTTCACGACTTTCCCTGTTTTATCTGTGATCTTTATATTAAATGATCCGACCCTCCCACAAGCTAATCTTTTAAACTGTAAATTAGGGAATCGTATAATTTCATAATCGCAATATGCAGCTTTCCCTGATGGAAGAGCTCTTAAAACAGTTGAGGGCCTTCCATCATATAAGTTTTCATCAGTGCTCAGCTCGTCCAAATGTACATAGAGTAATGGATATAAGGCAAGATCGAGCGGATATTCTCCCTCAAAAGTAGTTTCGTCTGGTGCAACTCTAAATTTATGATAGACTTGATTGGTTTTAAAGCCTAACATTTTAGCTAGCTCTACATCAAAAAAGTAATGGACTACTTCTTTTTCAGGTTTGAATGTCAACATTGTTTTCAGATTTGCATTGTTAAGTTTGAGAGTAATGTCGAAGTTACTCATTGCTTCTTTTAGCGAGCAAAACCCGTAATAACCATCAGGTATGGTTAACTGGCTAATTACGTCTCCTCTTCTGTCAAGTTTTCGAATTAAATTATTCTTCTTGGATTCACTTATATTAAACCATACGACTTTGTAGAATATTTCATGGAGTGCAACCCTTCGGGTTCCGCATTCATTATCAATAGCATATTCTAAAAACGAAGGACTGTCTTGAGTTGTTATTGTTACAAACATTTTTAAAACAAATTTAAAAATGAGTGCATTCAAATATACTAATGCAAAATATTCTGTTGGACCGCACTACAGTCCTAAAGATATAACAACTGATACCCTCGACATTTCTGTGACTCAGACTGACGCCTTTCAAGTAAAGGTTAGTACTCCATTGAACAGATATCTTAACCCTCCTATTAAAAACGACTACATCCCGAAAGTGTGGTTCAGACATCCGATGCAGTTTTATCAGAACCAGTTAAACTTTGCTGTGTTTTGTGCATCAACTGGGTGTGGAGTGTCGTATGCTGATCATTTAAATCATCCTGATCCTTTGGTGAGGTCAGTGTATAGATTTCATTTTTATTACACCTTCAGACGTATTTTATCTGAACTGCAAGCACCATTACCAAATGACAAAACGTTTAATCCATTCAGCAACAGAATAGATTACAAGGCTTTTGAAAGGATCTGTAACGAATTTGATATTGACCCAAAGACAGACTTTAGACAAAAGTTGGATCTTAATCATGGTTTAGGCACCCTTTATTTTTGGGGCGTGCACAGAAAGTATAACTATGATTGGAATCCTCCTTACACATCTTTCTCTTCAAGCACAACTGTTCACCTCGGGTCCATAGAGCAAGAGCATAAAACAGCATGGACAACATTTATTTTGGATACTTCTAATGGTCTAACTAGAGCGGGAATAGAACGAATAAACGACTCCATTCGTACTTATGTTTGGTGTTTGCTAGGTTCGCAAGCACAAACGAGATCAAACATAATTGATCCTTCTACTGGCTTTGACGCCCAAAAACAGTATTTAGCAAATTTAGAGGATTCTATTAATTCTGCAATTGATTTGCCTTCAAGTATTAAAAGGTACCAAAATGTTTTGCAATACGCAAGATCGAAAGTAGACTTTGCTGTTGGCACTGGTTTATACATGCTGCCTTCTGACCTCAGACTTCAGATAGGAACAATAATAAACTATAATAATGAAATCCTTGTGGCTGGTAAAGAAGAGAAGGTCGGAAAAAACGACATAAATTCTAAGCCAGCAATAGCAATAAAAAAGAAGCCCCACCAATCCCCGAGCCCCCCAACCCCCCCCATTCAATCCTTGTGGCCCCAAGAAATAATGACCATGAATATGAAAAGACAGCACTTGTTATTGGATTAACTGCCCTAGGATTACTTGGTCTTTATCTTACTATAAAGTAACCCAACTATTAAGACAACTAATGCCCATAAGTGCTCAGCCATAAAGCCAACTACTTTACTTGCGGCAGACAAAAGCCAGCTAACGATCCCTCCTATTATACCAGGCAAAGAATCTATTGCCTTACTGGCTAATTTTTTTAATAAACTTGCAAGATGATCGAGTTGTTTTTTTATCCATGATTTATCTGACGACGGGCCTGGTGGCACTGCTCCCCCACCACCACAGCCTGTAATAGCCAACACCAGTGTACTTATTGCAAATCCTAAGGCTGTTATAACACTTGCTAATGTGACACCTTGCTCTCTAAACAGTGTTCTTATTCGTTCTGCTAACGTTGTGTCTTCATATAAAATTCTTTGGATAGTTTCTCTTATTCTGCTCACTTGAGTTCGTAATTGTTCTCGGTTAGTAGACAGCACTTCTAGTCTTGCTGATCTCTCTTGTTCAAGATCTTTTAGTCTTTGTGTTATTCTTTCTTTAACACCAGGTCCTAAGTTGTGGTCATCAGCCTCAACTAGTTTTTCTTTTTCTCTTTTTATATGCTCATCTAGTTCACCCAGTTTTGCTAAATTGTTTGTTAATTCGCCTCTGATGCTTTTCAAAGCATGATCAAGGGCCGTTATTTCTCTCATAGGTAGCGGCGGATCGTGCATAGTTTTTAATACTGTTTCTTCTGAAAAACTGGTTTCTATTATTTCGTCTGCTGTTGGGCTTAAATCTTTAAGGGGTATGTTTTGAATTTGGTTATCTGTTGGGAGTTCTTGTAGTGTGTTTTGAAGTTTAGCAACTGCCTCACTGTCTAATCTTCGCGGTTTAGCAATGCCAAGGCGATTTTGATCGCTCACACTGAGCCTTTGTCTAATTGTAGTCTTTGCTAAAAACTTTGATGGGTCTGGTTTAGTTGTAAGCTGAACAAGTTGTCCTTGCTCGTTTTTCACAAACAAATGGTCATCTTTTGTTTCAAAATCATTAGGGTCTATAAATTCGGGAGGTTCTTGGCCTAAACTTTGATAAAATGATTTGACCTTACTTTCTGTTAATTCACGCCGCAATGATTGTAATGGATGTGTCAAAGGCGTCATTTCACTCATGTCGTCTCCAGGATCAAAAACATCATAATCTTCTTCTGCCATGTTTTTAAATAATTAACTTTTTATTTTGTTTTATAAAAAAAATGTCACAAGCATATGGTTCGATTCTTGACCCGCATAGAAGACTGAAAGAGCCCTTTGGCGTGAAGGGAAATAAACAGAATATTATTGTTCCAAATCATCCATCTACTATTGATTCAGATCAAATTCTTACTGTTAAATTTCCAGACCTAGGAGCAGATGAAGTGATTGTGCCGGGATCTGCACGACTTACTTTCAAAATAGAACTCGAATCAGCAACAGACGCAAACAGGACAGTAGTTCAGAATCTGGGACGGGCAATCGTTAAGAAAATTTCTATAAAACTTGAGGGGCAAGAAATATTTTCTTTACACAATGCAGACGTATTTTTAATCTATTGTGATCTATGGCTAACCGCGAATGAAAGGACCGATCTTGCGTTTCAAGGAATCGAAAATAACGAAGCACTAAAACACAGAATAGACGCCGAAGATGCTAAAGACGGTAACAAGTATGAAGCTGTAAGTTTTGCTTATGGAAATCGCTTTTCCATACCCTTAGATTTTGAGTTGTTAAAAGCGCATGCGCCATACTTTCAAGGAGCATTAAAAGACAGATTGTCATATGAACTAACTTTTAATGAATACAAACGTGTCATTAAATCTACAGACACTGATTCCAAGTACAGCATTTTCGACATCTCGTTAGAGTTTGACATTGTTAGCAACCCTAACTTAGCAAGGCTGATTGAGCAACAATATCAGTCAAAATTAGCAATATATTACGAAAGAGTGATTCATCATACTAAATATCCTAAAAGCAGGGCAGACACAATATGGAACTTAGTTTTAGCGCCGCAGCACGATCCCTTAAAGGTATTTTATTGCTGTGTGAAGATGAAGAACCATTCAAAAGACAAAGTGAAAAGTTTATCAATCCTAAAATAACGAAAGTACAATGTTCAATTGAGGGTAGTCCTAACCAAGTCTACGGTAGCGGGCTTAAACCTTATCATCATTTT
>JAMYXO010001894.1:0-17500 GCA_033310375.1 Conus canariensis | reverse complement strand
GGCCAAGGTAACCCCTGCAGTGCTCAGCTCTCTGTTCCCGGGAGTTGGGCATGATCAGGGGGGATAGGGTTGGTAGGTTTCTGTCTGTTGTATATCTCTCCTGAAACCTGGAAGGGGTCAAGACAATGACTTCTTGGCCCTGGCCCCTTAGTTGGACTCCATGGTGGGTGGGTAAGGGAGAGATGGAATTTTACCCTTCTAAATATGGCTTCTTCACCAAACAATCCTCCCCCAAAAAAGAAAAGTGAATTTAATTTCACGAAGGAAGTCGCAGGAGTCTGATGCAGACTCAGATTCCGATATAGAAACAAGGAAGATGTCAGGATTTTGGTCCTCGTGGCTAATAATGGAAAGCACGGAGCAGGACAAACCAATTTCTGCACTAAGCCCGTTTGCAATACAGAAGGGCTTCCAAGGTATTGCAGGAGACCCACAGTCCATAAAACGACTCCGAAATGGTACGTTTCTTATCCAGTGCAAGACTAAGAAACAATCAGAGCAGCTGCTGAAAGCTACAAAGCTGGTAGACAGAGAGATCCGGTTGACTCCCCATAAACAGCTGAATTCCTCTAAGGGAGTCATTCGATGCCCAGATCTTAGAGGTGTCTCAGAGGCAGAGATCAAGGCGGAACTTGCATCCCAGGGTGTGACAGAGGTGCATAGGGTGACAGTTAAAAAAGGTGCAGAAGGAGTGCCCACCAACACCCTCTTTCTGACATTCTGTAACCCTTTGTTACCTCCGGTCATCAAAGTGGGATACTTAAATGTCCGTGTGCAAATGTATGTTCCGTCTCCAATGCGATGTTTCAAATGCCAGAAATTTGGACATGTCAGAGATCGCTGTTCTGGGGAGGAGGTGTGCAGTGTTTGCTGCAAGGCAACCCATGATGGGCCGTGTAAAGATTCAGCTCATTGTGCGAACTGCGGTGGCGACCACCCCTCCTCTTCACGCAACTGCCCTGTTTGGATTCAGGAGTCCACCATCCAAAGAGTGAAAACTGAAAAGAAAATCTCGTTTTTTGAGGCATGCAAACAGGTTGTTGGCAGTCAGATGTCAACAGATGTCTTCCTATGCTTCGGCAATAAAGAAAGTTTCCACCCGTTCAGTCTGCTGCCAGACTGATGAATTTATTTTCACCAAGACGTTGCAAGGAAGAGTGTTACGCTCTGGTGGAAGCAAGTCCACCACCTCCCAACCCAAAGTGGGTGCCCCTGGTGGAGGCAAAAAATCCGCCACCCCTCAGACTGCCCAGCAGTCTACTCCATCTGCTGCTGGGCAGATTAAAAAGCCAGCCCTCCCACCTTGAACTTCCTTGGGCAGTGCCCGTGTGGGCAAGGGGTTCAACCGAGTGTGGAGATGGTGGAGATGAGAAAAAAACCTCCACCATCTCCAAAATCCAGGCCTTCTTCACCTGTGGGCAAGTCTGCCAGCAGGTCTGAGGACCCAAATAGTCCAGTCCAACTGACTAATACATTCGCTCCATTGGATGCAGACAATGACTCGGAGATGACCTGATTTCTCTCCCATTCATCCTCTGCACCATGGACAGTAAAATAATCCATTGGAATATCCGTGGCCTAAATTCAAATTTTGAGGAGCTGCAGCTTCTGTGTCGAACTATACAACCTTACATTGTGGCTCTTCAGGAAACTAAAATTCAAAGCCAGAAGACCTTCACTCTTTCTGGCTTTAATATTCTTTCCAAGCCTGCACAGCCATCCATATTGGGACTATCGGGCGATGTTGCCCTTCTTTTACATAAAACTTTGCTGTTTAGTCCTGTCGCTCTGACTACCCCCCTTCAGGCTGTAGCTGCGAGAGTCACTCTCCACAAGACTGTTACAATTTGCTCACTATATCTGCCACCTTCTGTCCCGGTTTGTGGTTAGGACCATGTCAGTCTGATCGGAGAACTTCCTCGACCTTTTTTGCTGTTGGGTGACTTTAATGGACACAATCCTCTTTGGGGTAGTGTCAGTTCGTCATCCAGAGGTCTGCTTCTTGAGGATGTCCTTTCTGACTTTGATTTGTGTTGTCTGAACGATGGATCTCCAACTTACCTCCACTCTTCCACAGGTTCACATTCGTGTTTAAATTTGTCGATTTGTGACCCCTTGCTGGTCCTGGACTATGAGTGGTCTGTCCATGACGATCTGCACGGAAGTGAACATTTCCCTGTTCTTTTACAACCCGTATTAATTGAAACCACCTCTGTCTCACAACATCTTAATTATAAGAAGGCAAACTGGAATCTTTTTGCCTCCAATATTTCAAAAGAATGCCAGGAAATTGATTTTCTTCAGAGTCCAGACCCAGCAGAATCTCTGACCAATACTGTGACAAACTGTGCTAAAACCTGTATTCCAATGTCTTCCAACAAACTCCAACTGCCCAAAACACCCTGGTTTAATTCTGACTGCCAACAAATCTCAAAAGTACGCAAACGGGCTCAGCGTCGGGTATACCAACGACCTTCAGGTCCCAATGCTCGAGCCCATCAGAAACTCCATGCCAAATCGAGACACACTTTCAAAATCAGTAAACGTCAGTCTTGGAAAAACTTCTGCTCCGGGCTGACATCTAAAACTTCAAAGAAAAAAAGTCTGGAACCTCATCAGAAAAATCAAAGGGAAGAACACCAACCCCTCCATTCATCACCTGAAACTTGCCGATGCTCTGATCACTGACAAACAAGCTGTTGCCAGTCTGTTGGCCTCCACCATCCAACAGAACTCCTCATCTTCAAATCTGCAGCCTTTTTAACAAACAAAGAAATCAGCGAGAAATCTTCATACAATTTCACATCAGACAACTCTGAGGCCTACAATCTTCCTTTTTCAATCAATCAACTGAAAACAGCTTTGCAAACCTGCACTGATTCTGCCCCTGGTCTGGATGATATTCATTATCAGGTTTTGAAACATTTTCCAGAAAGCTGTCTCCAGACCCTTCTTAAAGTATACAACCATATCTGGACCACAGGATACTTTCCGCCCTCCTGGCGGAAAACCCTGATCATTCCAATACCTAAGCCTGGAAAGGACCTTACCAACCCTTCAAACTATCGTCCAATAGCTCTGACCAGCTGCCTCGGTAAGCTGATGGAAAAGATGGTCAACTCCCGTCTGATGTGGAAGCTGGAACCGATGGCCTTTTGGCCAGTGAACAGTGCGGGTTCCGGAAGTACCACTTGACAGTTGACCATCTAATCCGTCTGGAAACCACCATCCGCAACGCCTTTGTCAATAAGCAGCATGTGGCCGCTATCTTTTTTGACCTAGAAAAAGCGTATGACACCACGTGGAAATCAGGAGTCCTTATGGACCTGCACAGAACCTGCACAGACTTGGTTTTCGTGGTCACCTGCCTCTTTATTCAAAACTTTCTGGCTGATCAACAGTTCCAGGTGCGTGTTGGCACCACACTCTCTGACATCCATGGGCAGGAGTTGGGTGTCCCTCAAGGGAGCATCCTTTCTCCTGCCCTTTTCAGCATTAAAATCAACGACATTGTCAAATCGGTAAGCCAGGGTTCTGAGTCCTCTGTTCGTTGACGACTTCACGCTGTATGCAGTTGGAGCTTCTTACGCCAGCGTACAGCGTCGACTCCAACTTTGTGTCAACAGGATCCAACAGTGGGCCGAGGAAAATGGGTTTACCTTCTCACGTACCAAAACTCAGTCAATCCATTTTCACAATTTTCATCAATTTTTTGCTGATCCTGAAATTCGTCTGGACAAGTCCACCATTCCAGCTGTAAAAGAAGCCAAATTCCTGGGAGTTATTTTTGATCAAAAGCTCAACTTTCTCAGCCACATTAAAAATCTCAAAACTTCTTGCCAGAAAGCTCTGAATATTCTGCGAGTCGTAGCACACACTGACTGGGGCGCTGATAAGAAAACTTTGCTGCACCTCTACAGAGCCTTGGTCCGTTCCAAACTGGACTATGGTTGTGCTGTGTATGGCTCTGCAAGACCGTCTTACCTAAAACCCTTGGACCCTATCCACCATCAAAGGCTTCGTCTCTGTCTTGGAGCATTCCGCACCACCCCTGTGTACAGCCTGTACGCAGAGGCAGGTGAACCCTCACTGTTCAACCGCAGGCTGAAAATGTCTCTGAATTACTATATCAGACTGTTCTCGGAACCGGAGAATCCTGCCTATGACTTGTCTTTGACCCCCAGCTTCAAAGTAAATTCGAAAACAACCCTAACTGTATTCCGCCGTTTGGTCTTTGTATGCAGCCTCACGTGCAGAATGCAGGTCTAGACCTAGGAGTTGTGTCCGATTTTTCCAAGTTTCCAGATCAGCCTCCATGGACCTTTTTCACACCAGAGATTCGTTTTGATCTTGCAGCTTTTCGTAAAGAGTCTACCAGCTCTCTGGCATACAAGGCATTGTATGCTGACCTCTGTTCAAAATTCCCATCTTATCAGAAAATTTTCACTGACGGTTCCAAGTCTGAAGATGGAGTGGCCTGTGCAGCCTATTGCCCTGGTGCTCCTCAAATACTGTTAGAACATATTCCTTCAGATGCTTCTGTGTATTCCGCTGAACTTACTGCTCTGGTTCTTGCATTGAAGATAATCTCACAATCTAAGAAGAGGGACTTTCTGGTTCTGTCAGATTCACTGTCGGCTTTGGAGGCCATAGCTGGCCGCAACCTTCAGCATCCAGAACTTTTACACTTCTTTGAACTTTTTACCAAGTTGAAAGTGGAGGATTACAACATTATTCTGGCTTGGGTTCCTGGTCATGTTGGCATCGGAGGGAACGAAATGGTTGATCGTTTGGCCAAGAATGCCACAACAGACAAATTGTCCAACATATATATCCCCTGCTCAGATCTGAAACCCAAAATAACGATTATGTCAGAGACCTCTGGCAGGAGGATTAGAATACACAGACGGATAACAAACTCTTTCAGATCCATCCAAACTTTAAGGAGTTCCTCTCATCTATGTCTGGTGATCGTAAGGAAGAAACAGTTCTGTGCCGGCTGCACACTGGCCATTCGTATTTTACCCATTCATACCTTTTCAAGAGTGAAGAAGCTCCGTGGTGCGTTCCATGTCATGTGCCACTCACAATGAAGCATATTCTTTTAGAGTGTTGGGACTTGCATGATGTGAGACACAAACATTTTACAGCAGATTCCATGAAAACCTTGTTCAGAGATGTCCCGCCTGACGTGATTTTTGAGTTTCATCTGATTTAAGATTTTACGGAAGAAAGATTTTTAACGAAGTTTCTGGTGCGTTTCTAGAAGATGTCATTTAAAGAGATGTGTGAAAGGTTGGTTTTTTTTTTTTTATATTTTTTTTTTTAAATGACTTGTCAGTTGATGTTAACATAGTGACAGCCCTGATGTGGCAATGAATGACTTGTGAGTTGATTTTAACATGGTGACAGCCCTGATGTGGCAATGAATGACTTGTGAGTTGATTTTAACATGGTGACAGCCCTGATGTGGCAATGAATGACTTGTGAGTTGATTTTAACATGGTGACAGCCCTGATGTGGCAATAAATGACTTGTCAGTTGATGTTAACATGGTGACAGCCCTGATGTGGCAATGAATGACTTGTCAGTTGATGTTAACATGGTGACAGCCCTGATGTGGCAATGAATGACTTGTGAGTTGATGTTAGCATGGTGACAGCCCTGATGTGGCAATAAATGACTTGTCAGTTGATGTTAACATGGTGACAGCCCTGATGTGGCCCTTTGCGGTCGGCTGGGCCATAAGCAACATTATCTTATCTTATCCTCCAAACTTTGAGCTACATCTTATAGCCTGTTCTCCACTGTTCCCTCCAGTTTGGAATCTCTCCAGTCCTTACTTTCAGCGGCAGGCCTTTCATCTTGATCATGTGAGGCCATGGTGCCAGACTTGGTACCAGTACTGGGCTGAAAGCCGGCAATTACAATATTGTTGATCTGAGCAGCAACACGAAATCTGGCTAATAAAAAGTCACCGAAAGGACCCAGCTTTGCTGTCTTTAACCAATGAAGTTAAAAAAGAATATAAAGGAATGGAGTGACCTCATGAAATGATGATTTCTCTTTTTGGCGGAAAAAAGCACTTGTCTTGTCTCTGGCATGATACAAGCATCACTGGCTAGATGCACACACATCACATCTCACATCATTATGAATGACCGACCGTTAGATGAATAATAGATTTCATTTGATAGGCCCACAGACCCTGTTAGTTCAGAGGTGCTAGTTTAACATGACTTAGTTGCTGCTGCTGTTGTTATTGTTGTTGTTGTTTTAGGATAGTTCCACCAAAAATGCTTTTTTTTCACCTTATAGAAATGATTTTGCTGGTGCCTCCCTCTTTTCTGTCAGCTGATTAATGTAAGAAAAGCAAGAAGCAGAGCACAAATGAAAATGCCTGCCACAATCACATCAACTAGATGTGTGTTGAAGGACTTGCGAGTCAGTGTGCAGGTTGTGATAATGCTGCATTCTTTAAATCGAATCCAGCTCTTCACAGAGCTTTTCTGGCATGTGCTGGTGGACTGATGTGTGTAGTGTGACTGATGAGTATAATTGGCGAATGATGTGTACATTGTGACTGGTGTGTGTACTATGATTCAATTCAATTCTTTGAATTGAATCCATCTGTGCACAGTGTTTTTCTGGTATGTGCTGGTGGACTGATGTGTGTATTGTAACTGATGTGTGTATTGTAACTGATGTGTGTATTGTGACTGATGTGTATATTGTAACTGATGTGTGTATTGTAACTGATGTGTGTATTGTAACTGATGTGTGTAATGTGACTGATGTGTATATTGTGACTGATGTGTGTAGTGTGACTGATGTGTGTAGTGTAACTGATGTGTGTATTGTGACTGATATGTGGACTGTGACTGATGTATGTACTGTGATGGATGTGTGTACTGTGACGGATGTGTGTACTGTGACTGTGTGTACTGTGACGGATGTGTGTACTGTGACTGATGTGTGTATTGTGACTGATGTGTGTACTGTGACTGATGTGTGTACTGTGACTGATGTGTATATTGTGACTGATTGTAACTGATGTGTGTATTGTGACTGATGTGTGTATTGTGACTGATTGTGACTGATGTGTGTATTGTGACTGATGTGTGTACCGTGACTGATGTGTATATTGTGACTGATGTGTGTATTGTAACTGATTGTAACTGATGTGTGTATTGTGACTGATGTGTGTATTGTGACTGATGTGTGTACTGTGACTGATGTGTGTATTGTGACTGATGTGTGTACTGTGACTGATGTGTGTTTTGTGAATGATGTGTGTGTTGTGACTGATGTTGCAAAGAGTCTACCAGCTCTCTGGTTTACAAGGCGTTGTATGCTGACCTCTGTTCGAAATTCCCATCCTATCAGAAAATTTTCACTGACGGTTCCAAGTCTGAAGATGGAGTGGCCTGTGCAGCCTATTGCCCTGGTGCTCCTCCTCAAATATTGTTGGAACATATTCCTTCAGATGCTTCTGTCTATTCTGCTGAACTTACTGCTCTGGTTCTGGCATTGAAGGTAAGCTCTCAATCAGCAAAGAAGGACTTTCTGGTTTTCTCAGATTCACTGTCACTGTCAGCTTTGGAGGCCATAGCTGGTCACAACTTTTTACAAGGTTGAAAGCGGATGGTTACAACATTATTCTGGCTTGGGTTCCTGGTCATGTTGGCATTGGAGGGAATGAAATGGTTAATCATTTGGCCAAGAATGCCACAACAGACAAATTGTCCAACATATATATCCCCTGCTCAGATCTGAAACCCAAAATAACGATTATGTCAGAGACCTCTGGCAGGAGGATTAGAATACACAGACGGATAACAAACTCTTTCAGATCCATCCAAACTTTAAGGAGTTCCTCTCATCTATGTCTGGTGATCGTAAGGAAGAAACAGTTCTGTGCCGGCTGCACACTGGCCATTCGTATTTTACCCATTCATACCTTTTCAAGAGTGAAGAAGCTCCGTGGTGCGTTCCATGTCATGTGCCACTCACAATGAAGCATATTCTTTTAGAGTGTTGGGACTTGCATGATGTGAGACACAAACATTTTACAGCAGATTCCATGAAAACCTTGTTCAGAGATGTCCCGCCTGACGTGATTTTTGAGTTTCATCTGATTTAAGATTTTACGGAAGAAAGATTTTTAACGAAGTTTCTGGTGCGTTTCTAGAAGATGTCATTTAAAGAGATGTGTGAAAGGTTGGTTTTTTTTTTTTTTTTTTTTTTTTAAAATGACTTGTCAGTTGATGTTAACATAGTGACAGCCCTGATGTGGCAATGAATGACTTGTGAGTTGATTTTAACATGGTGACAGCCCTGATGTGGCAATGAATGACTTGTGAGTTGATTTTAACATGGTGACAGCCCTGATGCGGCAATGAATGACTTGTGAGTTGATGTTAACATGGTGACAGCCCTGATGTGGCAATAAATGACTTGTCAGTTGATGTTAACATGGTGACAGCCCTGATGTGGCAATGAATGACTTGTCAGTTGATGTTAACATGGTGACAGCCCTGATGTGGCAATGAATGACTTGTGAGTTGATGTTAGCATGGTGACAGCCCTGATGTGGCAATAAATGACTTGTCAGTTGATGTTAACATGGTGACAGCCCTGATGTGGCCCTTTGCGGTCGGCTGGGCCATAAGCAACATTATCTTATCTTATCCTCCAAACTTTGAGCTACATCTTATAGCCTGTTCTCCACTGTTCCCTCCAGTTTGGAATCTCTCCAGTCCTTACTTTCAGCGGCAGGCCTTTCATCTTGATCATGTGAGGCCATGGTGCCAGACTTGGTACCAGTACTGGGCTGAAAGCCGGCAATTACAATATTGTTGATCTGAGCAGCAACACGAAATCTGGCTAATAAAAAGTCACCGAAAGGACCCAGCTTTGCTGTCTTTAACCAATGAAGTTAAAAAAGAATATAAAGGAATGGAGTGACCTCATGAAATGATGATTTCTCTTTTTGGCGGAAAAAGCACTTGTCTTGTCTCTGGCATGATACAAGCATCACTGGCTAGATGCACACACATCACATCTCACATCATTATGAATGACCGACCGCTAGATGAATAATAGATTTCATTTGATAGGCCCACAGACCCTGTTAGTTCAGAGGTGCTAGTTTAACATGACTTAGTTGCTGCTGCTGTTGTTATTGTTGTTGTTGTTTTAGGATAGTTCCACCAAAAATGCTTTTTTTTTTCACCTTATAGAAATGATTTTGCTGGTGCCTCCCTCTTTTCTGTCAGCTGATTAATGTAAGAAAAGCAAGAAGCAGAGCACAAATGAAAATGCCTGCCACAATCACATCAACTAGATGTGTGTTGAAGGACTTGCGAGTCAGTGTGCAGGTTGTGATAATGCTGCATTCTTTAAATCGAATCCAGCTCTTCACAGAGCTTTTCTGGCATGTGCTGGTGGACTGATGTGTGTAGTGTGACTGATGAGTATAATTGGCGAATGATGTGTACATTGTGACTGGTGTGTGTACTATGATTCAATTCAATTCTTTGAATTGAATCCATCTGTGCACAGTGTTTTTCTGGTATGTGCTGGTGGACTGATGTGTGTATTGTAACTGATGTGTGTATTGTAACTGATGTGTGTATTGTGACTGATGTGTATATTGTAACTGATGTGTGTATTGTAACTGATGTGTGTATTGTAACTGATGTGTGTAATGTGACTGATGTGTATATTGTGACTGATGTGTGTAGTGTGACTGATGTGTGTAGTGTAACTGATGTGTGTATTGTGACTGATATGTGGACTGTGACTGATGTGTGTACTGTGATGGATGTGTGTACTGTGACGGATGTGTGTACTGTGACTGTGTGTACTGTGACGGATGTGTGTACTGTGACTGATGTGTGTATTGTGACTGATGTGTGTACTGTGACTGATGTGTGTACTGTGACTGATGTGTATATTGTGACTGATTGTAACTGATGTGTGTATTGTGACTGATTGTGTGTATTGTGACTGATTGTGACTGATGTGTGTATTGTGACTGATGTGTGTACCGTGACTGATGTGTATATTGTGACTGATGTGTGTATTGTAACTGATTGTAACTGATGTGTGTATTGTGACTGATGTGTGTATTGTGACTGATGTGTGTACTGTGACTGATGTGTGTATTGTGACTGATGTGTGTACTGTGACTGATGTGTGTTTTGTGAATGATGTGTGTGTTGTGACTGATGTTGCAAAGAGTCTACCAGCTCTCTGGTTTACAAGGCGTTGTATGCTGACCTCTGTTCGAAATTCCCATCCTATCAGAAAATTTTCACTGACGGTTCCAAGTCTGAAGATGGAGTGGCCTGTGCAGCCTATTGCCCTGGTGCTCCTTCTCAAATATTGTTGGAACATATTCCTTCAGATGCTTCTGTCTATTCTGCTGAACTTACTGCTCTGGTTCTGGCATTGAAGGTAAGCTCTCAATCAGCAAAGAAGGACTTTCTGGTTTTCTCAGATTCACTGTCACTGTCAGCTTTGGAGGCCATAGCTGGTCACAACTTTTTACAAGGTTGAAAGCGGATGGTTACAACATTATTCTGGCTTGGGTTCCTGGTCATGTTGGCATTGGAGGGAATGAAATGGTTAATCATTTGGCCAAGAATGCCACAACAGAGAAACTGTCAAACACATCTATCCCCTGCTCAGATCTGAAACCCAAAATTAATGATTATGTCAGAGACCTCTGGCAGGAGGATTGGAATACACAGACGGATAACAAACTCTTTCAGATCCGTCCAAACCTTAAGGAGTTCCTCTCATCTATGTCTGGTGGTCGTAAGGAAGAAACAGTTCTGTGCCGGCTGCACACCGGCCAATTGTATTTTACCCATTCATACCTTTTAAAGAGTGAAGAAGCTCCGTGGTGCATTCCATGTTATGTGCCACTCACAATGAAACATGTTCGTTTAAAGTGTTGGGACTTGCATGATGTGAGACACAAACATTTTACAGCAGATTCCATGAAAACCTTGTTCAGAGACGTTCGGCCTGATGCGATCTTTGAGTTCTTGAAAGAGATTAACATTTTTCATCGGATCTAAGTTTTTACAGTGGAAAGATTTTTTAACAAACTTTCGGATGGGTTTTTCGTTGTATTTTAAAGAATTGTGTGAATGAATGACTTGTGAGTTGATTTTAACGTGGTGACAGCCTGATGTGGCCCTTTACGGTCGTCTAGGCTATAAGCAACATTATCTTATCTTATGATGTGTATTGTGACTGATGTATGTATTGTGACTGATGTGTGTACTGACTGTGTGTGTATTGTGACTGATGTGTGTATTGACTGATGTGTGTATTGTGACTGATGCATGTATTGCCACTGATGCGTGTATTGTAACTGATTGTAACTGATGTGTGTATTGTGACTGATGTGTGTATTAACTGATGTGTGTATTGTGACTGATGTGTGTATTGTACCTGATTGTAACTGATACGTGTATTGTGACTGATGTGTGTATTGCCACTGATGCGTGTATTGTAACTGATTGTAACTGATATGTGTATTGGCACTGATGCGTGTATTGGCACTGATGTGTGTATTGTCACTGATGCGTGTATTGTCACTGATGTGTGTATTGTAATTGATTGTAACTGATGTGTGTATTGTGACTGATGTGTGTATTGTGACTGATGTGTGTATTGTGACTGATGTGTATGTGACTGATGTGTGTATTGTGATGGATGTGTGTATTGTGACTGATGTGTGTATTGTCACTGATGTGTGTACTGTGACTGATGTGTGTATTGGGGCTGATGTGTGTATTGGGGCTGATGTGTGTATTGTGACTGATGTGTGTATTGGGGCTGATGTGTGTATTGTGACTGATGTGTGTATTGGGGCTGATGTGTGTATTGTGACTGATGTGGTATTAGGGCTGATGTGTGTATTGTGACTGATGCGTGTATTGTGACTGATGCATGTATTGTAACTGATGTGTGTATTGGGGCTGATGTGTGTATTGTAACTGATGTGTGTATTGGGGCTGATGTGTGTATTGGGGCTGATGTGTGTATTGTGACTGATGTGTGCGTTGTAAGTGGTGTGTGTATTGTGACTGATGTGTGTATTGTGACTGATGTGTGTATTGTCACTGTACTGCACTCTTTGAATTGAATCCAGTTCTGCACCATGTTTCTGAGGCATATGCTAGTGAACTGATGTGGACGTTGTGATTCTGTTGCACAGGGGACCAGGGGACAGGGGAGCAGCCCCACTCCAGTCCTGGACCATCCAGGAGGACCCATACTTCTCCTCGCTTCTCCCCCTATGCCCGGACGGGTAATGATGGTGCTGCCGGTCAGACGACCCGGGCCTCTAGGGTAGGTCCCCGGCTGCTGCCATAGGTCTGTTAGGCGCAGACAGTCATGGAAACGACTCCAGCACACACAGCAGGCACGACCAGTCAGACAGCACTACGGAGTTTGTGAGTGCTTTGCAGTCCACTCCAACACACAGGCACACAAGCACACAGACAGACAGCACGGGGTTCACCTCGGCGCTAGAGGCCACCAGCCCTCTGCCCGATGATGAACCCCAGCCATCCACATCTACCGCTAGGTCCCCAGGGCAGCAGCCATGGCGGGTGCTTTCACCCGCCATTTCCCCTGTGCCTGTCTTGTCCTCCACTGTCATGTCTGAGTCTAATCATGACCAGGTTAGGGAGTGGGAGGTAGAAGGGATGGAGGTGGTAGAGGAGTGGGAAGAGAGGGAGGAAGAAGATGCAGGACGGAGGGAGGGAGGAGGGAGGGGGGTGGTAGATGTAGAGGGTGTGACAGACGCAGGGCAAGATAGGGAGGGGAGGGGGGTGGCAGTGTTAGGGCAGGATGTGGGAGGGTTAGGTCATCAGTCCCCACCTGCAGAAGATGCACCTGCACCACCTGTGGTTGTGGATGAGGGGGCAGACCATCAGCCCCTCCACAGGCCCCACCAGTGCCACCAGTGGTTGTGGTAAGGGCGGCAGTCCATCAGCCCCCTCCACAGGCCCCACCAGTGCCACCTGTGGTTGTGGTAAGGGCGGCAGTCCATCAGCCCCCTCCACAGGCCCCACCAGTGCCACCTGTGGTTGTGGTAAGGGCGGCAGTCCATCAGCCCCCTCCACAGGCCCCACCAGTACCACCTGTGGTTGTGGTAAGGGCGGCAGTCCATCAGCCCCCTCCACAGGCCCCACCAGTGCCACCTGTGGTTGTGGTAAGGGCGGCAGTCCATCAGCCCCCTCCACAGGCCCCACCAATACCACCTGTGGTTGTGGTCCAGGGGGCAGTCCATCAGCCCCCTCCACAGGCCCAACCAATACCACCTGTGGTTGTGGTCCAGGGGGCAGTCCATCAGCCCCCTCCACAGGCCCAACCAATACCACCTGTGGTTGTGGCAGGGGGGGCGGTCCATCAGCCCCCTCCACAGGCCCAACCAGTACCACCTGTAGTTGTGGTAGGGGGGGCAGCCCATCAGCCCCTCCACAGGCCCAGCCTGCTCCGGCAGTAGGAGAGCCGCTGTTGCGTCGCTCGGCCCGTGTCAGAAGGCCCCTGACCGGTATCAGTCTATTGATTTCAGAACAGAGGCCTATTTAAGGCGCCAGGAACGGAACAGGAGGAGGAGGGCCCGGCGTTGATCGTCGCCTCCTGTTTCAGGCTACAAAATCTGCCCTGTTCCTGAGGTGGCCGTGAAGAAGAAACGGTCATGTGCATATGGTGGGGGTTTGATGTAGGTCAGAGATCAGGTCAGGGTTAAGAGTTGTCATGTAGAGGGTATAGTAAACAAAGGGCAAATCTACCAGTTCATAGCGTAGCTAACTTTAAAGGGATGGGAGTAGATAGTTTGTGTAGATAAAAACATTTAGTCTTTAAAGTATGTTTGTTTTGATGGTGTTGCTGTATTAACCTTGTTCTTATTGTATATTCAGTTCTGTAGTGTTTTGTCTCTTTATTTTGATGGGCACAGCAGTAATAGTTTTAGGAGCACTAGTATTGTAAATTTTTGTTGCTGCGTAATAGTTGTGATACAATAATTATAATTTGATGTATTAAAAAAAATCGTATGTATTAGTTTTGGTGCTGATAAGATCAAAGTACCAATGAAAAAGAAAAGGAAACTTTTTATATAGAATAGCCTAAAAAAAAGTAGATATGTTTATTCATGACCAGCAGCAACTATTAGATTGAAATTTGAAGTGGCATGTTGTAGGAAATGGCCCGGGCATTAGGTATAGATTGAATATTAGGGTCAGGTAGGGATAGATCATGATAGGTAGTTCAGGTTAGCTCAGGGAGACCGGCAGCACCACATTTAAATTTTGTACATTTAAATTCTGTATTTGCTTTTTTTTCAAGTGACGTTATTGGTTTCTGTGTATTTGGCTTCTATGTATTTGCTCATCGCTTTTCTAGTGGACATGAAACATATTTGATTGTTAACCATTTCTGTAATTTAAGATTCCTTTAATACTTACTTTCTTTCAGTTCATATTTTAGAAAATGTGTTGCTGTTTTCTTTCTTTCTGTCTTTAGTTTAACTTATTATTTCTGATGGGTTCAAGAATCTTGTTTATAAAATAGTATACACACTGATGTACACACACACACACACACACACACACACACACACACACACACACACACACCACACATTTCTCTCTCTCTCTCTCTCTCCTCACTCACTCACGCACCACACACACACACACACCACACACACACACACACACACATTTTTATCTGTCTGTCTGTCTCACACTGAACATGCTCTGAACACACAAGGCACACCACATGTTGGCACTGCACCTTATCTCTCTGACCTTGTGACCATGTACACTCCCTCTGACTCGTTCTGACTTGCAACTTGTTCAGCAACACCATTTTATGGATGAGATGTTTACATACTCAGCTGTTCCTATCCCACTATTAATGTTTCCACCTTCATTTGAGTACTCCTGTTCTTGAAATCCATTCTGCTATCCTCACCTTCCCGGACATAACTTTTTTGTCTTGCCTGTCTCGTCTACCCCCCCCCCCCCCCCACCCCTTCTGGTCTTTTCCCTGATTCCACTCACGTTTCCACTTCTTTGCTGTTTATTATGGTTAACCCTCATTTGGCAGACATCTGTTCACACCTGTCTAATCTCCATTTCCTGCACTGCCCACTCAGCTGTTTTTGTTTTTGAAATCCACATTCCAGTCTGGCCATTCATCCTGACCCTCTGCTAATCCTGTTCTCGCTTCACTTGTCACTAATGTCGCCAGTCTCTTTCTGCTCTGTTTTCTAATTCCCTGACTGTTGCTGCCAAGGTTTCCCTTCCATAAGCTGGTGATTTTGAGGATGCGCCTTTCCCTTCCCAGGCCCACCTCTGCACGTCTGCATCTGACCCTGGCTACTAATTCTTATCACTGCCTTTCTTTGTATTTTGATTTTTTAAATCCACTGAATGTGTGTTACATTTTACCCCCACCACCATCACTTATCACCCCTAACCCCTATGCGTCCACCCGTGTTACATTTTACCCCCACACCACCATCACTTATTCACCCCTAACCCCTATGCGTCCACCCGTGTTACATTTTACCCCAACCACCATCACTTATCACCCCTAACCCTATGCGTCCACCCTTTCCATTCCACCTCCATAGTATACCCCACTGTTCTTCATAATGTTGTCTTCCCATTGTCGTTAACTCTTTCTGCCCTGCAGTGGCACACCCCCTTTCAGTTGCCTTCCCGATTCACATACTATTTCCTCTCATCTTTTCCTTTTTCCCATTTTTCTTAAGAGAGAAAAAAAATCATGCCTGTCATTTGCATTTATTTTCATTTTTACCCATTTCACTCTTTCCTGTTTTTGATTTTGAAAAAAAATCTGAAATCTTGCTTTCCCATTATAACCGTTTTCATCTCAGTTATGGTTCTGTTGTTTCTCCTACAACTATTCCATCTGAAACCCTTTGCCTTTGATTCACTTTGATTCTTGGTTGCATCCTTTACCTGAGTCATTAACAGCAAACAAAAGCATTAGTTTTAAGAATTAAGAATCTGATAAACAAAAAATCGAAATAGTTGGACACCAAAACTCTGATAAACCAAAAATCGCAATAGTTGGACACCCATCACCTTCATTTGGGCAGCTATTTTATCAAGAAAAGTGCCACTTGGTTTTCTCTGTCCCTGACTGTCCATTCAGTGTGTGGCTTAAAACATAGTTCTCTCTCTCTCTCCCCCCCCTCTCTCTCTCTCTCTCTCTCCTCTCTCTCTCTGTCAGGCAGCAGTTGTTTCATTCACACAGTTCTCTCCCGTGATTCACAATTGGTGTAATACAGTCAGATTTATACCAGCAGAATGTATCTTTCCAACCTGTTTGGCAACACACACACACACACACACACACACACACACACACACACACCACAAATTATCTTTAGTATGGTAATGATACTTGAATGCTGCTCAGCAGAATCTGTTTTTGTTTTCTTTTCTTTTCATTTTTTAAAAATTCCGTGCTTAGCATCTGGTGTGTCACTTTCTTAGTAAATGTTCAGAAAGTCCAACTGCCTGAAGAGCTTGGCTGTGATGTCATCAGAAGTGTGTGTGTGTATATGTGGGCAGGGGTTACTGCCCCCTGTGTTGCTCGCATTTTTGTTAGATTGGCAGCCAGCCTTCAACTTGCATGTATGCGAGTGCGATGATGCGAGATTTATACTTAGTTCATCGTTTCTTGTCCACTAGAAAGGCGATGTCGTATTTGATTTTTTGTGTTGAGAAAAAAAAGTTTCCTATGTTGATTAGGAAGTTCTGGAAGTGTTGTCTTTGTCATGTCTGTGTCAATGTGTGTGTAGTTTATAAAAACAAAAAACAAAACAAAAAAACCTAAAGACAATTTGAAAAAAAAAAAAAAAACTTATAAAATATAAAAATGAAAATTTTTTTTAGAAAAATACATATGGCAAAAAAAAAGTTTCCTATGTTGATTAGAAAGCTTTGGAAGTGTTGTTTTCGTCATGTCTGTGTCAGTGTGTGTAGTTTATAAAAACAAAAACAAAAAAACAAACAAAAACCTAAAGACAATTTGAAAAAATGAAAAAAAAAAATTACAAAATATAAAAATGAAAAAAAAAAAAAGGTTGCTTGTTAACGTACTTTTCTGGTGGTGAGTTAGGAATTGCCTTTTTATCTTACTAGTCCCCGAAGCAATTTAAAAAAAAAGCTATTAAGTACTCCTGCTGCCATTGGAGGGGGGCTCTTGAGTGTGGGCCCACTGGTGTATGAATGCTTTCTGTTTTGAGGGCAAAGCTCATGTGTTGCAGTTTTTTTTCCTTTTTTTTTTTTTTTTTTTTTTTTTTTTTTTTTAAATTTTTTTTTTTTTTATTTTTTTATTTTTTTTTTTAAATTTTATTTTTTTTTTTTTAATTTTTTTTTTTTTTTTTTTTTTTTTTTTTTTTTTATTTTTTCCCCCCTTTTTTTCTTTT
>JAMYXO010001893.1:25000-26647 GCA_033310375.1 Conus canariensis | reverse complement strand
TTCCTCAAGAAAGAAACTCCGGTGGTGTTCTGCTGCTGATAAAAACCAACCATAACAGTCACTTAGTGAATAAAGGACGAATCAAAAAACCAACCATAACAGTCACTTAGTAAATAAAGGACGAATAAAAAAAAAAACAACCATAACAGTCACTTAGTGAATAAAGGACGAATCGGCACAGAGGTTTATGGTGAACTCGCCATCAGCACAGACGATTATAACTATTTCTTATTGGTTTTGATTAAATTGCGTTTCAGATCGATAACTTCACAGCCTTCTTTGCTTCCTATGTCGCCCAAGAGGGAAGCCCAGTACATAATAACGGTGACACAAACAAACGGAGAATTAATGCCGGAAGATAACATGTATGCTGTTATTCATAAAGACGACACATACGTTATTGTATGTGGTGACTTAAATGTCAGTACAAGCAATAATCAGTCTCAAGTATCAGGACAAACATCTTATATCTCTCGTCTTAAAAGTAATGAAATGGGTGAACTTGAGTTTCGTTGCTCTAAAGACACAGCTTTTCATAGTTCGATCATTTCTACTTGATTTTTACTTATGTTTGATTTGATGTTTGCTTATGATAAGAATGGTGAGCTATGTGCCTTCGCACGTGTGCAGTGTGTTTGACTGTTTTGTTGTTCCAGAATCGTCCAAAGAGGTATGACCTGTGTGTTGTCTTTTGATTACAATCACGTTATTTCCGCGGTGTTGACCTAGATGTATGGGATCTGCGAAAAGGGAGAGAATTGTGATGCTGCTCTGACCGACAGCCTGAGAGACAGAATATTGTCGTCTGAATGTGCACGAATGTACGAAGACCAGACTGAGTCTTGTGAATTCAAAGAGTGTTTGAGGATTTCGGAAGAAATTATGGTAGACGATGTTGATTAAAGTTTTCAATTTTGTGTTAAAGCATTGTACGCAGCACCAGGGCGTATGGTTCGAATGGCCGGGAAAAAGAGCAGAGTAAGGAACGATTGGTTTAACGAACAATACCGCGAGTGAAAAGTCAAAGGTCTTTGGAGGAATTCGAGAAGGGCTAAAACTGGTTTTTGTATAACGCAACCAACTATTTATCAGAAAACGAAATTATAACAAAAAGTGCCTTTTAGGAAAAAAAAAAAAGGAAGTTGGATGGGCGGGGAGGGGGGGGGGGGGGGGGGGGGGGGAGGCAGGAGAGAAACGTAATCATATTAGGATATAGAAATTGAAAGACTTATGATCCTATGTTATTTTGGTCAACGATCAGGTCAGTGAACCGAAAATTTGTCTTACGTACAAGACACTACTTTGCCGCAGTGCCTTGATCATTTCTCAGGCATTCAATGATGTAGAAGATGTAGAGCAACAGGAAACTCTGTTGCGGAGGAAAAAGATGATATGGATGAACTTATCTTCAACGGTCCCACATGTAAGGCTGAAATCATCGAAGGTATTAAGGGTTTGGAGATTGGCAAAAGTGCTGATTTCACATTATTGTAGATGAAATGTTTAAAACTGTTTAACGAAGCAGTTTCTGACTTTCTACAAAAGGTATTCTGTCGGATATCTGTTAAAAGTATCTTTTTCTTATACTTTGGTCTAAGTGTATTTTGTACTAATACATAAAAAGGTAGGTACCAGCAATCCCTATAA
>JAMYXO010001893.1:12500-15000 GCA_033310375.1 Conus canariensis | reverse complement strand
ACAAGTGTGTTTGTGGCTGTGTTTGTCTTTGTATACGTACACACACACACACACACACACACACACACACACACACACACACACACACACACACACACATACACACACACACACACACACACTAATGATCAGCTGTCAGCCGACGGAGAGATAAACAAGGAGCGTAATGATATGTATCAGACAGAAGTATACAGGATGAGATTATGTGGATCTGTGGGACAAGAGAAGAAAGGGGAAATATAACAGGCAGAGATGGGGGGGGAGAGAGAGAGAGAGAGAGAGAGAGAGAGAGAGAGGAGAGAGAGAGAAAGAGAGAGACAGACAGACAGACAGAAACAGAGACAGAGACAGAGAGACAGAGAATTGGAAGAGAGGGAGAGAGACAGAGACAGAGACAGAAACTGAGACACAGAATGAGAGAGAGATCAATCATGCAAAAAGTGCTATGTGGTGGAAAGAGACACACACACACACACACACACACACACACACACACACACACACACACAAACACACACACGCGCGCACACACACACACACACACACACACACACACACACACACACACGCTTTAGTACTAGTAGTAATGGTAGCTGTAGTAGAAGTAGAAGTAGAAAGAAACTCGTGGAGAGCGTGGCAGCAGAGAGTCCTCAGAAGAGAAGCCCCCTTCAAGCAAGTGTTTCGGCCCTTATCTCCTGACACTCTAGGGGGGTTGGGCCACACCCGGTTCATGACTCCGGATGTCCCTCTGCTGCCCCTTTTTTTCCCATCTTGGGACGAGCCATGGCTGGGATTCGAACCCATGACCCTCTGGACATGCTCATTTTCCACTTAATGACTCGCGCTTTAACCACTGAGCCACAGGGACACCTGATATTTGTAGGGAAATTAAGCCTTATGAAGTTCACTTTTGTTCCTCCTTGACCAGATCCAGCTTGAACACCTCTCTGCCGCTTCTGCCATTGCTTTCAGGGCTCTGGTTTTTTCCTTCCCTGCAACTGAGAGCTGTTTCATGAGGCTGTATGCAGACGTTCCTACAAACCCCCTAGCTCCAATTTCTGCAGTGAGGACTTTGACCTGATAGCCTTCTCTCCTCAGGCTGTTTGCCAGATCAGCATACTTTTCAGTCTTGTAGATTTGAGCTGCCTCCATTCTGTTCTCATATGGCACCGTGAGCTCGATCATGATCAGCTGCTTGGTTGACTTAGAGTGGACTACTATGTCTGGTCTCATGCCACTCTTGCTGATGATCTCTGGGTGACTCTTCCATTCTGGGAGGTCTGCAGTGCACTCCCAGTCATCTGCCCCGTCCAGCAGTCTCTGCCTGCATGTTTCGAGTGGCACTGTTGTTCTTGGCCATGATTTGCTGCCTCCTGCCGTGAAGAATGTTGCGGGTGCTTTTGGAGTCCTGATTTTCCCTTTTGTGGTGTTGGTACTAGCCCAGACTACTTGTACAATTTCTTTGAGCACTTGGTTGTGCCTCCATGTGTACCTTCCTTGAGCCAGGGCTACTTTACATGAGCTTAGGACATGCTCCACTGTTTGTTTTTCATGGCAGAGGGGGCATGCAGGATCGTCTGTTTTCCCCCACTTCACCAGGTTTGCATTTGAGGGCAGAAGGTCATATGCAGATCTGAGAATGAAGCTGATCCTGAGAGGGGCCATGTGCCAAATGTCATTCCAAGTGAGACTTCTTTGGAGTGCATTCTCCCACGTTGTCCATTGCCCTTGCTGGCTCTGCTGGACTGCTTTTTGGAGTCTTTTTTGGTCTTCTTCTTTTCTCATCTCCTGAATCATCATGTCTCTTTTGGCTTTTCCTTTGGCCTTTGACCACCATTCAGTTTTGGTCACCCCCAGTCCCTGTCTGTTGGTCTGTGTGTGTCCTGTTATTTCTCTGATCTTGAGACTTTCTTTTGCAGAATCCATCGCCTCTTGAACTTTCCATTTTCTGCCTGTCTTCAGCTGGGGCTTAATTGCTTCTATCACCTTGTCTCCTGAGTCCTCCAGCATGCTTTGAAGTCTGATCTTCCCTGCTTTGTATTCCTCCAGGATGGATTTCAGGGGTAGTTTCAGCTTTGCTTGGCGACAGTACAGCGCTATGTCAGTCAGACAGGGTGGGACACCAAGCCATTTCCTTGTGAACTTGTTGATTTTGGCTTCCATTGCCTCCACTATGCTGGTGCAGATGTCGTATATCATCAGAGGCCATAGGAGCTTTGGTATCAGCATGAACTGCAGACACCAGACCTTGTATTTGCCAGGGAGCCCACACTGGTCAATGGTCTCCAAGCCTTCCTCCGCCATCTGCTTGGTTTCTTTTGCTCTTTGTGTGTCTTTCAGCGTATCATCATACCATCTTCCAAGGCTCTTGACTGGTTCTTCTGTGACTGTTGGAATGGCCTGGTTGGCAACACTGAAGACCACAGATCCGGCCACTTTTCCTTTCCTCAGTGAGAGACTCCGTGATTTCTTTGGCTTGAACTTCATTCTGGATGAGGCA
>JAMYXO010001893.1:0-7500 GCA_033310375.1 Conus canariensis | reverse complement strand
TTTTCTAGTCTGCCAAGGTATCCTCCTTTTCTAAAGACCATGATTTTTGTTTTTTGGAGATTAACCTTTAGTCCAATGCGGTCCGAGGCTTCCTGTAGGTTCTTAATTTGGTTTTGCAGACCTGCTGGTGTTCTTGATATTAAAGCTATGTCATCAGCGAATAGAAGTGAAAGTATTTCTGCCTTTCCGGGTAAGAATTGATATCCGTGTCTTCCTTTAGCTGTGACATTGTCTGCAACTTCTGTAATTAGTAATGAAAAGATTAGGGGGGACAGTAAGCACCCTTGTTTCACTCCTGTGTGACATTCAAAGAATTCTGTTAGTTCAGTTCCATGTCTTACACATGCTTGTACTGTTTTATAGATAGCTTTTAGCATGTTAAGCATCTTCGTAGATATTTTGTGTTTCTGTAGGATTTCCCAGAGTTTTTCTCTATTTACTGTGTCAAACGCTTTCTGATAATCAATGAAGGCTACATACAATTTACTTCTTCTTCTGCCGTATAGGCAGTTACTTATCATGGATGTTAGTGTGAAGATATGATCTACTGTTGAAAAATCTTTCCTGAAGCCTGCCTGTTCTTTGCTAATTTTATTTTCTGCTTCTGCCCAATCATATAGTCTTCTGTTTAATATTGCTGTGTAGATCTTGCTTATGATGCATAATAAGGATATTCCTCTATAATTTCCTGGATTCTGTCTATCTCCTTTCTTGTGTAGTGGTATAATCACCGCCCTTGACCATTCTATGGGGAAGTAGCTATCTTGGTATAACTTGTTGAATAATTTCGTTAAGAATGGCACTATATTTTGTCCTATGGTTTTAAGAAATTCAGGAGGGATTTCATCAATACCTGGTGATTTGCCTTTTTTTAATTTTTCTGTAGCTGATCTTACTTCATTTTCGGTTATCTCTTCGTCTAATTCTTGTACTTGAATTTCGTTTAACACTTCTTCTTCTTCTTGTGGTCCTTCTTCTCTATCGTTTAGTATTTCTGTGTCATGTGGATTCAAAATGCTTTCGAAATGCGTTTTCCACTGAGTAATATTAATAGATGGTAATGTGTTCTTCTTCCTTCTAACACTTTTTATGGTGCTCCAGAACATTCGGCTGTCCTTGCGATTTTGTACTAGTGTGTCGTATGTTTGCTTTTTATACTGTTTTTTCTTTTCTCTAATTATTTCTTTGTATACTGCTCTTTTATTCCTGTAAGCCTCTCTCCTTACTTGATAAATGGTTGGGTTTTTATCCTTTTTCGTCCATGTCAGTCTATTGAGTGCTTGTTTTGCTTCTTTCTTTTTGATTTGACATGTTTTATCATACCAGCTGTTTGTAGTCTTACATTTTCCTCCTATACCTATTGTTCTGTACATGTCTTTCCCTGCCTCTTTTAATAGCTTATTAAATCTGTCTATACTCGTGTCTATATCTCTCTCTATTTCTTCTGTTATTTGCGCCATTGTTTGTTTTGCCTCTTCCGATTCTATGAACTGGACATACTGTTGTTGTTTTGTGGGATCCCACTTTAGTTTCTTCATGTAAGATTTCTTGCCCTCGTTCTCTTGTGCGTTAGACAGTGTACTTTGTAATTCCATCATAATAGGCATATGCTGAGCTTCAACTCTCTCTACTATCTGACACTTTTTCACATTTTCTAACAGTTCAACAGAACATATATAGTAATCTATAATACTGTTACCCCTTTCGGAATAAAACGTGTATGCATCGTCGAACTTTCCCATACAAAGACCATTTAGTGGCGTTACATTAAATGTTATACAAAAAAAAATTCTATTAGTTTCTTGCCAAAACCATTTGTGTGGGGATCTTTAGACCTACGTGCATACACGTCCTGTTCTCTTCCTGTAATCTCATTTTCATCATCGATACTCAAGCTCCATTCCCCAATACGAGCATTAAGATCTCCTCCAATGATGTAATGGAAGTTGTTTCCTTGTTCTGTCTGTGCAAACATATATTGTTCAATTAGTTCTAGTGTGCATGAGTAATCTTTGTCAGAATAATATCGACTATCTACTGGATGTACATATGTACCTAAAAATAAAATATCTTTTTCACAATGCAATAGACTTTTCATTAACTTCACACAGAGTACATTTTCCATGTCAGTATTTATCAGCTGGACATATTCAGATAACTCTTTTTTTATCAACAGGATTGTTCCCCCCGAGGGTCTTCCCATTCTAGTAAATTTGACCGCTGGACAATGTAATTGCAAAAACTCCTGGAATTTTAATTCGAAATCAAAACATTTAGAAGTAAATGTTTCTGTTAAACAGCACAGATCAAAAGATGTGATAAATTCTAAAAAGTCTGGTTCCGTTAACTTATCTAATAATCCCCCCACATTCCAGCATACAAAGGATAGGTTTCTTTTTCCACTCTCATCTTCCTTTCTTCTTTCATTCCCACTCGCTCTCTCTCTCGTTCCCACATTCATGTCGTATTCTGGTGTCTTTTCATTGTTCTCTTGAGTTCGTGTGGTCTGTTGTGCCTGTGTACGGCCGTGGCCTGCCCTTCATTTCTTACCTTTTCCTTCCTTCGTAGTTGAATTCGTGCGTGTGCTACTTGTTGTTTTACTGGGTGCTTTCGTGCTACTGGTGTGTGAACGTAAAGTTTTGTTTGTTTTGCATTGTCCTCCCTTCTCTCCCTCCTCCCCACCAGCTCTGCCCCCCTCCTCGCTGTCCGTCAACGCTGTACTACTGCATTGAATTCGCACTGTTTCGTCCAGAGTTGTTTGCCGCGAGCCCCCACCCCTGTCCAACCTCTCCCTTTCCCCCTCTGCTTGGCTGGCTCTGTCTTGTTTACCACATGTGACCACTTGTCTGTCGCGCCGCGGGTATGGTGTTGTGTCAATTGTCGCCTCGCCGACCACCGCGCGCGCTGCATCTACACCAGACCTTGACCCCGGTGGGTCCCAGAAGGGTTCTGATTGGTCCTTGGGTTTGTTTTGGTTTTTGGATGTGTGTGCGGTGACCTGTGTGAGCACGTGGTTACTGACTGAACTTGGGAGCGGGCTGACACGTGTTTCTGTGTTGTGTGTTCCATTCATACCTTCATTCTTACTTTCCTCAGACGCACCCCCTCTCCCATTTCCCCTCTCCTTTTCTCCCCCCACTGACACCTCTCTATTACCCTCTGCTCTATCTCTCTGTTTTTTTGGGTTCCGCAGAGGTTCCAGTACCCTGTCCCAATCAACCCCTGATCTCCCTCCTCTCTCTCCTTCTCCTGACTCCCTCCATGCCATCAGATTTTCACTCTCACATACACTCCCTTCTCCTGCCTCACTCTCTCTCTCACCACTTTCATCCCCACTGTCACTCCTACTGGCACTCATCATCTTTGTAATCTGCTCGGTTGCTTTCTTTCTTTCTCTCTTCCTTTCTTCATTCCACTCTTTCTCTCTTCTCAACTCATTTACCCTTTCCCTCTCCCTTTGCTCTCTCCTCAGTCTCTCTCTCTCTCTCTCTCTCTCTCTCTCTCTCTCTCTCTCTCAGTCCCACATCTTCACGTTCCATCCTTCCATCATAGTCTTTGTAGCTCCATCCTTCATGACTGTCCGACACTCTTCCTTTGAACCACGATTGTCTATTTGTCTCTTGAAGACTTGCTGTGGCGTACCCATGCCCGTTCCTGCCGTCAAATCTGGAGGTCCGCTCCGCTGGTCCGTGGGTCCGCACCGCTGGTCCGTAGGTCCGCTCCGCTGATCCGTAGGTCCGCTCCGCTGGTCCACAGGTCCGCTCCGCTGGTCCGTGGGTCCGCACCGCTGGTCCGTAGGTCCGCTCCGCTGGTCCGTAGGTCCGCTCCGCAGGTCCGTAGGTCCGCTCCACCGGTGGGATGGGCTGCTCCCTCACGTACAGCTTCCCTCCGACGAAGTAACCGGACTTGCCTGTCTCCCTCAGCTCACGTAGTTGTGCTGTCTGGCGCCTCGTCCGGTCCTGGCTCACTGTGATCCCTTCTGCTTTCATGGTTTCCCTGGCCTCCCGGTTCCTCAGCACCCGCATGGCGTCCCCCCATCGTAACATTTTGGCTATCACAGGCCTAGGGCGTTTGTTTGATGGGTTGAACCTGCCCAGTCTGTGAGCCCGTTCCACTGCGTCTGCTGCCCAGTCCTCCTCCTTCATGTACTTTTCCAGTACCCCTTTGACAATGTCTTCGCAATTCTCGAGTCCACTCCCTTCGTCTCCTTCTTTTAGCCCGTAGAACTTTAGGTTGTTCCTACGGGAAAAACCTTCTAGTTTGTCCATTTCGTCCTCCATACGTGCTAGTCTGCCTGCCATGCGTTCCTGTGTTTCGTCTAAATGTTGAACTGCCCTCATATTTGCCTGTATGTCTTGTTTTGTGTCAGCTAGCTCTTGAACTAGACTGGAGAGTGTGTCTGACATTTGTGTCTGTTTGACATCTATCTTCTTAATTGTGTCTACTTGTGATTTGAAAGAGTCTGCCAGAGATGTGATTGTATTGAATATTTGTGTCATCTGCGTTTCCATCGTGCTAAATCTGGTGTCGATTTTGTGTTCCAGCTTGCGTGCTTCTTCCTCAATTTTCTCATTAACATTCGGTCCGGGGTTCGTTTCGATATCGTTACTTAGGATCAGCCTCCTGCGTACATACGAAATGTTTAAGATGATCAGTAGTGCCACTAACAATGTCACTTTCGGGTTGCTCCGACCGGCCCCTAGCATTTCGTTCATAACTGACCAGTTCATGATTGCTGTCAGCGCCCCATTCATGCTTGCCGTCATCGCCGCCATCTTTGTTGACATTCTACTGACCTCGTTTCCAGTTGCGTTAACTTCTTGCATCGAAAAGGTGGCAGTTCCAGTCCCCCGCTCTTCCACACCGATCACACCGTTCCTGACAATTGCTCTCGGTCCAAAAGCCACTGTAGTCATATCCAGAGCACTGATCGTGGTTAGTGCAAACGTCCAAAACACCACCGAACACAGCAGTATCTCCTTCACCCCTGCAACCTTTGACCCCCCTCTCATTCCCTTCACTTCCTTTCTCCTTCCTTTCCGCATTGTCCCTCCAAAAAGTCCGATTCTGGCCCTCCACTCGCACAGGTCTATCATTCTGCAGTTCTCGCAGCTACAGACACTTCCACAAACACTTCTTCGAATTAATATCACCACTGGAACGATACTTGGAGCACTGTAATCCGCCCAACAACACACTTTTGACCGGAGCTCATCCCGCCCGATGTTTACCAGTCGCCATCTTGTTGCGTACTCCGAGAGAGAGAGAGAGAGAGAGAGAGAGAGAGAGAGAGAGAGACAGACAGACAGGCAGACAGACAGACAGACAGAGACACAGAGAGAGGCAGAGAGAGGTAAGAGACAGATATACTAAGTGAGTGCCAAGAAGTGTGTTTCCAAACACGTCAGGACAAGACAGACAGACAGACAGATGGGATGAATGGAGAGAGAGAGAGAGAGAGAGAGAGAGAGAGAGGCCGGGGAGTATAGAGAGAAACTCATGAGTGCCAAGAAATGTGTGTTTGCGTACACGTGACGACAGGAATGAGTGAGAAAGAGATGGAAAGAGACATTGTCAGAGAGAGATGGGATGAATAGAGAGGGGTTGGGGTGGGTTGATATACAGAAGGAATGAAACATCTGTGTCTCTATGTATTTCACAACCAGAAAGGAAGAGAGGAAATAGGGAGGGAGGGATACTTTCTGGTTTAAAAGGAAATTGAACACACTGGGAAATCAGCAGCTTCTGGCTGAGCTACGAAGAATCTATCTTGCATGCAGGGCAGCTGACGGACGCGTACCTCTCACCTCCATCCCCCACCCCCCCTTGTCCCTTTCCGCCCGTTCCTACAGAGAGAGACACACACACACAGACACGCACAAGCACGCACGCACGCACACACACACACACACACACACACACACACACACACACACACACACACACACACACACACACACGCACACACACACACACACACACACACACACACACACACACACACATCCTGCACCATTCTGTTGCAGGCACAAAGCCAAGCTCAGGTCACCACTAGCGAACCCACCGGCGGAGATCCTGCCATCTATCGCAATCCAGAGAGTCTGTTATGCTTCAGGATGCTTGACAGAAGGTCTTCAAAATTTATTTTGACACTTTCCACGTCAAAGAAGAAACAATTAAATGCGAATGACTTCGAATGGATGTGATGTGTGCATTTGTGCTTATATATATATATATATATATATATATATATATATATATATATATATATATATATAGAGAGAGAGAGAGAGAGAGAGAGAGAGAGAGTGTGATATGTGTGTGTGTGTGTATGCATGCGTGCGTGCGTGCGTGCGTGCGTGTGTGTGTGTGTGTGTGTGTGTGTGTGTGTGTGTGTGTGTGTGTGTGTGTGTGTGTGTGTGTGTGTGTGTGCCTACCTGATCTGTTTTGCATCACAGTAGGAAGGGATGGCATTGATTTCATTTACATAGAAATGTACACACTGGTGCATGTGGCCTTAGAAACGATGCTGTTTCAAAACGACATTAACCATTTAAATTCACTGGTGACTTCTTATCTGTGGGAAGGGTGAGACTAGGAATCAGGGGTAGGGCAGGGGGTGCAAACAGTGGGGTAAGTGAAATGAGATGAGACAGAAGGGTGGAGGGAGTCTGGAGTAAATGGGGGACAGTGGGGTGATAGTTGTATTGCAAATTGCAGAAATAGCTGGTTAACCCGTTCTCTAAAGTGAAAACTTGCTTAGTTGACTTTTACTGCTAGCACTGATTGCCATACATGCTCTCTGTGTTTGTTGGCAGACACTGATTCAGAAACCTTATCATTAGCACTTCACGAATTTCACTGTAAATTGTTCTCTGATAACAGAAATATGGGCTCAGATTAAACTCTCGATTAAACCCATCTTCGAACATTTTTTCACAAGCAAAGGGGTACAGTTGAACGTTGCAAACTTCATTACTAACGTGGGTGTGGGTTACAATCCATCCTATGATTGTCGTTTTTATGGAAACGACGCCAAACCCGGCGGTTTTCGTGGAAGATGACAGGAGAGATTGGCACCGTCTACTTCTTTCATCGCTCCAGAGGACCGAAGGCAGCACGATGGTGAAAAGGCGAGATGAGATCGTAGGCCAACGTGGAGAGGCTGGTGAGTGGCGCTATCTCCGGGCAAACAGCTTGTGCAGTGGAACTGACTGGGACGGGACAGAGAACATAAAGACTGGAGGAGAGAGGAGGAGGAGATGGTGGGAGGGGGTGGTGGTGATGGAATGAGAAACTACCGTGGTTTTGTGACCACCATTGTAGATTTAGCAGGGTGTAACACAGCAAATTTACTCTCACGCCGTTTATACCCATAATCATTTTCCCCAGTACACGGAGAGTATTGAGAGTATCTCCTGTGTACTTGTTATAGGAATTTAACAGCATGGGCCACTTTATTTCGCCCATATTCGTTCTGCCTACTTTCGTTTCGCATAC
>JAMYXO010000188.1:32500-65651 GCA_033310375.1 Conus canariensis | reverse complement strand
AATGTTAAGGGGAATGGGGGGGGGGGGGGGGAGTGCTGGGGTGGGATGGGGGATGGGTACGGGGGAGAGGGAGGGGGAGTTTTAAAGGAATAGGTGGGGTGGGGGGGGGGGAAATAAATGGGGGGGGAAAAGGGGGGGGAAGGGGGTGGGGGGGGGGGGGGGGACGGGGATCGATCGCGACGATGGAGAATTAGAGGGAAAAGGAGGGGGAAAAAAGCGGTGATAGCAAAGATTCACTATATGATTTCCACTTCTGTATTCATAACATTTTCAAATTCCCCATCTCGTAAAAAACTTTCAAAAAGCTATAAAACAACCAATTACAAAGTATATCACACTTATGCATGCCTCACCCTTAAAAACCCGCACTCACCTACCTGATTTAAAAAAACACACCCACACAACCACACAACACAACACCACACACCCACACACACACACAAAAACCCGCGCGCCCAATGCGCACGCACACAACACACCCCCCCCACACAAACACACCCCACACACCACACACCACACAACAACACACACACCAAGATCTGCCTGACAGCATAAAATATTATGATAGTAGGGAAATATGCAGATAGCTGTAAACCAAAAAGAAAGGAGCTACTAAAGTGTTTTGGACCAAAAGGATAAATAGTTTTGAGTTTGCTCATCCAAAATTTTTTTCCCTTCGACCCTTTAAATCTATCATTTGAAAATACTTTTTCTATAGGTATAAATTGCATATCCTAAGTGTGTTCCGGCAGTGTTGAAATGGTGAGCGATGTGAGTGCCTGTGTTCTTTAATATGTGTGATCTATGTAAATAAAATCAAGTTTGAGGGCTTTTTTGGTTTCTCCACATATTGCGCATTCTTACAGGAGCGCCCAGAACAAAAAAATAAATTACATTGGCAGTGGGGGACCGACATATAAGTTGATTTGAAAAGTCTCTCCTGTTAACATCACTCTTAAATCTAGAAGAAATGATTAAAGTTCTCTGCACAAAAACACAGATTTGTTACTTTTCGCTTCCGGGGGCCAGGTTGCCAGAGGTGCTGGGGGTAGAGGGATGTGGCATAGGATGCTCCTGAGTGTTCTCGGTTTTCGCTCCCAACCAGCGGGACCTCAGGAAACTCCTTTGTCATCCTTGGGCTGGTGTGGGAGAGGCTTGGTACTCCTGTGCCACTTGCGCAGGGGAGGATTAGAGGGGTTATGGATCACAATAAAAGGGACTCTACTGGAGGTGGTTTGGGGTCTGTATTGAAGTGTTTTTTCCTGGTTTTGTAGAAGGACTCGGTTTACAGCGCTTGGTGATTCATTAGGTTTACCCACGTTGTAAAGGGGAAACATAGCCCTTTCTGGCCCTTTTTAGAAAATCTGAAGGAAGTGAACAAATTCGGCGTGCTCGAAGAAAAAGACTGTAGGGGATGTTTTTCTGGCAGTGTTTGGGATGGCAGGAGTTGAAGTGGAGATAGGGCGGGAGTCAGTAGGTTTATAAAACATGTCGGTTTCTAGTATCCATTGCGCAGTTTTATAGTTAAGTCAAGAAAGGATATTTCAGAGGGGATGACGAACTGTTAAAACTAATTAGAGGGATGGACAGAGTTGATGTACTGACAAAAGTGTCTTAAGTGGTCAGTTGAACCTGTCCACAATAGAAAAATATCAATCAATAAACCTACGCCAGAAGTCACTGGGAACGGGCTTGGTGCGTTGTTAAGTAGTGAAGCTTCTAACATCCCATAAACAGTTAGCGATGGCGGGTGCCATCGGTGTGCCCATTGCTGTTCCAGATACCTTTTTATAAACCTTACCTTCAAAATGGAAAAAAATATTCATGAGAACATGTTGGGCAATATTAATGAGATACTTGGCAGGGGGAATACTGATATCGATAGCGGGATAGAAAGTAACGCAGTGTGGTCTCTATATTGGGTGGGGAATGTTAGTATATAAACTAACGACGTCGATACGACGAGCCGTGTGTTAGGGGAAAGGGACCATATTTGGTGTTGAGATCTTGTAAAGATGTTGAGCATATGAGTGGTATCTTTAACGTGGCTGGGAGATCAGTCACAAAGCCCTGCAACCAGCTGTCCATTAATTTGGATAACTTCTCTGTGGTTCTATGTATCAGAACTTCTATGTATGTTATATATGTATGTATGGTTTGTTGGGGTGTGTGTGTGTGTGTGTATTATATGTGTGTGTTGTGTTGTTTGTGTGTGTGTGTGTGTGTGTGTGTGTGTGTGTGTGTGTTGTGTGTGTGTGTTGGAGTACATGAGCGAGTAATGTGCGCGCGCGTGTGTGTTTGTGTATGCGTGTATGTGTGCATGGGTACGCACGCGCGAGCGCGTGCGTTTGTCTCTCTTCTCTCTCTCTCTCTCTCTCTCTCTCTCTTCTCTCTCTCTCTTCTCTCTCTTTCTCATCTGTCTATATTCTGTCTATCATCTTTCTATCTATCTATCTATCTATCTATCTATCTATCTATCTATCTATCTATCTATCTATCTATCTGTGTGTGTTTGTGTGTGTGTGTGTGTGTGTTGTGTGTGTTGTGGTGTTGTTTGTTGTTATCTACTGTCTGTCCGTCTATCTGTATGCCTGTCTAGGAGCGCGTGCGCGCGTGCTGTGTGTGTGTGTGTGTGTGTGTGTGGTGTGTGTTGTGTGTGGTGTGTGTGTGTTGTGTTGGCGTGTGCGTGTGTCTGTGTGGTGCGTGCGTGCGTGCATATGTGTGTGCGTGTGTGTTGTTGTTGTTTGTTATTTGTTCGTCCTGTTGTGTTAGTCTTTTTGTTGTCTGTTGTTATTGTCTGGTGTCTGTCTGTGTGATAACATGATAACATAGGGTTGTAAATGCATCACACTCTTATCTCGCATGATGACATGGATGTCATAAACTGCGTCTGCCCCAGCTGTCTTTCTCTCTTTCCCCTGCCCTGTCTACTTCCTTTCAATGGGTCCCTTACCATTGTCAGTGTGTGGTGTGGTGTGTGTGTGTGTGTGTGTGTGTGTGTGTGTGTGTGTGTGTGTGTGTGTGTGTGTTGTGGGCGTGTATGTGTGCGTGTGCGTGTGCGCGTCTGTTTAGGGCTGATCTGTATGTCTGTTGTCGAAGTCTGTCTGTAGTCGTTTAGGTCAGATCTGTATGTCTGTTTAGGTCTGATCTGTATGTCTGTTGTCGAAGTCTGTCTGTATGTTTGTTTAGGTCTGATCTGTGTGTCTGTTCAGAGCTGTTCCGCATGATTACCTGGCGATGGTGTGACACCAGATAGATAGGCGACCCCACCCTCCATGGAGTCTCCCAACCATGGGTCAATGGGTCCTGCTGCCTTGCAGGCTGCCTTGGGAAAAAGGCAAATGCTACGGGAGTAAACCCCTAACGAAAAATCTGGAGTGGAGCCCCCAAGACGGCTTGGTGGTGGACTCCATCATCACTCCGGCAGCTCCTGCAGTCCAGTCGTGGTCAAGATGTTATGCCCTGCATTCCTCTTGACAATAGCGGCTCGGACCGAGAGGGGGGTTGTGGTGTTTGGGCAACCCACGGCCTCCATATACTTCTTTGCCCAGGATTCATTGGCTCCACCTCTCCTTTCTGCTTTCCCAAGTCCTGGGGCGACAGGCGAGTGGCGACGGTGGAGGGGAAGATGGCACTGGGAGCTGCTAGTCACGGACCTGCACTCGGGTCGATTAGGGCAGGATGGTCGTCACTCTACTCACCGGGGCAAGAGTAGGTTTCGCCAGCCACCTTGGCGACGGAGCAGCCCTATTCAGGGATAGCACTGGTCCCCCCTCATGGAGAGGGGCCTAGAAAAGGTGGCCTAAAGAAAGCTTGCCTCATCCCATCCTGTCAGCATACCGCAGCAGACCGGACATCTAAGAACGCGGTCGAAATCATTCAAAAAGATCTACCACAAAGAATAAACGCACTTCATGTGTTGGAGCCTGGAACATCCGGACTCTACTGGACAACAGGAAGAGCGACAGACCAAAGCGTCGAACAGCACTTGTGGGCCAAGAACTAAATTGTTACAAAGTTGATATTGCTGCACTTAGCGAGACGCTTCTGCAGATACTGGAGAAATCAGCGAAGGAGCTGGATACACCATCTTCTGGACAGGAAGGCCCCTGGAGGATAAAAGAGAAGCAGGACTGGGCTTTGCTATCCGCACCTCGCTGATCAAGAACCTAGAGTCTCTCCCAAAGGGAATTGGTGATCGTCTGATGACTATGAGACTGCTCTCCAAGGAAAGCAGCACCTGACATTCATCAGTGTGTACACCCCCACCTTGACCTACACCCAGGAACAGAAGAAACTGTTCTACCAGAGCCTCTCAAGCTTGCTACGCAGTATCCCACAGGATGACAGGCTTTTATTTTTTTGCGGACTTCAACGCTCGTGTGGGCAGGGACTCCCAGTCTTGGCCGAATATCATCGGACCACATGTGTGGACAGGGAAAAAACTCAAATGGGAAGCTGCTTCTTACACTCTGCGGCGAGTTTGGTTTGACCATCACCACACACTGTTCCAGCTGCCGGACATCCACAAGGCCACCTGGATGCACCCTGCTCCAGACACTGGCACTTGATCGACTCTGTGATCACTAGTGACTGCATCCAGATGTCCACATCACAGGAGCAATGAGGGAGTGGACTGCTGGACTGACCACTGCTGCTGAGGTGAAAGCTCTCCTCCATTGCTAGCACCCACAGACACCAGAAAGCCAACATCAAGAAGAAGCTGGATGTCCAAGTAACTGAATATCCAGTGACAAGGGAAACCTTCGTGACCAACCTTGCGAACCAGCTCAATAGTTTACCAGATGAGCTGACTTAGAAAGGCCTGGGTAAACTTCAGAAACGCAGTCTACGACTCTGCTAAGCTGTCTCTTGGGCACCCAAAGAGGAAACACTAGGACTGGTTCGACAGCAACAACATGGAGATCGGCAGACTGCTACAGCAGAAGCACAAAGCCCACACAAGCTGACTCGACGACAAGCAGTCAACAGCCAAGCATGATCGTCTCAGCATCTCAGAGGCAAAGTCCAGGCTGAGCTGAGACAGATGGAGGACAGTTGGTGGAAAGAGAAGGCTGCAGAGTTAAAACAGTACGCTGGTGAGCACAACCCCAAGAAGTTCTTGCAGACCTGAAGACTGTGTATGGCCCCTCCTCCAACGCCATGGCGCCTGTACGGACAGCTGATGGCACTCTGCTTACTGAGAAGAGTGATATTGTACAGCGGTGGTGTGACCACTTCAGCCAGCTTTCTGAATAGACCATCTCAGATCGATCAGCAAGCGATCCGGGACATGCCCCAACGTCCAGTTTTGACATCGCTTGGCGACCCACCGACTACGGAGGAAATCTAGAAGGCGATCAAGCAGTTCCCAATCGGAAAGGCACTGGGCCCTGATGGCATTCCCCTTGAGATCTTCAAGGATGGTGCAGAGGCCATGGTCGACAAGTTAACTGAGCTGATGCAGCAGTTCTGGGGTGAGCGAGCAGTACCACAAAACTTCAAGGATGCCAACATCATCCACCTGTACAAGAATAAGGGCGACAGAGCATCATGCGACAACCACAGAGGCATCTCACTATTGAGCATAGCAGGAAAGAATATGGCCCGGGTCATCCTGAATCGCATCATACAACCCTTGCTGGACGATGTCGTCTCCGAGAACCAGTGTGGCTTCAGAAGCAGCAGGGGGACAATCGACATGATCTTCGCTGTTCACCAGCTGCAAGAGAAGTGCCGGGAACAGAATTAGAATCTCTACATCCTCTTTGTGGTCCTGACAAAGGCCTTCGATACTGTCAGTCGCGAGGGTCTGTAGGCTATACTGTCGAAACTTGGCTGCCCACCGAAGTTTGTCAAGATCATACGATATTTCCATGATGACATGATGGCTCGCATAGTGGAAAAAGGCACTGTGTCTGACCCCTTCCCCGTGTCCAACGGAGTGAAGCAAGGATGTGTCCTGGCACCAATCCTGTTCAGCCTTATGTACGCCACAATGCTGTTCTCTGCTCTCTCCAGTACCAACGCGGGGATCAATGTCCGCTACAGATGTGATGGCCGCTTCTTCGACTTAAGGTGCCTGAAGGCCAGAACAAAAGTTCTTGAGGCCCATGTTAGCGACTTCCTGTTTGCCGATGAGTGTGCACTCGCAGCACTCAACGAACCAGACCTGCAAGAGCTTGCCAGTTGCTTGTCTGCAGCAGCAAAGGCCTTTAGCTTGACGATCAGCCTGCGGAAGACAGAAGTGATGCTAAAACCAGCACCCGCCCTCTCTCCTCCAGAACCAAAGATCGTAATCGAGGACACGACCCTGAACAATCGAGGACACGACCCTTCATCGTGTGGCTTGGATAAAGAAGTGTCGAACAGACTGGCAAAAGCAGGAGCTTCCTTCGGCAGGCTTTGGAACAGTGTGGGGAGAGCGTGGCATCACTCTAAGTACCAAATTCGCGGTCTACAGAGCAGTCGTTGTCATCTCGCTGCTCTACGGCTGTGAGACCTGGACACTGTACAAGAAACAACTGAAGACTCTGGATCAGTTCCACCTCCGCTGCCTGCGTAAGATCATGGGCATTCTCCTGGGAGGACAGGATTTCCAACACAGAAGTGCTTCGCAGAGCAGAGATGCCTGGTATCGAGGCGCTGATCATGAAAGCACAGTTGAGGTGGGTTGGGCATGTGGTACGAATGGACAACACGCGACTTCCAAAAATGGTCTTCTTCTCTTCCAAAAATGGTCTTCTCTGAGCTGGCAGCTGGAACAAGGAACACTGGGCGGCCACTCAAACGCTTCAAGGACGCCTGAAAGTATCACTGGCGGCCTGTGGCATCCCGCTTCAGGGCTGGGAAACACTTGCCACAGACTGCAGTGCCTGGCGACTTGCTGTCCACCAAGTAGTAAACAGCTTCGAAGAGAGGCGTTTGCAGGAATTGGACCAGAAGCGCCAAGCCCGCAAAGAGAGGAGACCTGACCCAATGACAGCTGTCGCATGCCCAGAGTGCAGACGTGTCTGTGTGTCCAGCTTTGGCTTGCGCTCACACATGCAGAGTCACTGACGTCTTCGTCGACCACGACGGGCATCCATGAACGGTGTGACACGTTGTGTGGTGTTTGTGACATCTTCTGCCCTGGTCTTCTGTCGGTAGAAGGTCAGATTCTTCTCATGACCTCTTGTCTCCTCATTCTGTCGTCTCTGGCCTTTCCTTCATCCCACTGTCTGTCCGTCTGTCTGTCTGTCTCTCTCTCTCTTCTCTCTCTCTCTCTCTCTCTCTCTCTCTCTCTCTCTCTCTTCTGTCTGTGTATCTACTGTTTGGCTGTCTGTCTGTTCGTCTGTCTGTCTGTTGGCCGGCTGTCTGTCTGTCTGTCTGTCTGTCTCTCTGTTTCTCTTTCTCTCTATTCTCTCTCTCTCTCTCTGTGTCTGTGTATCTGCTGTCTGTCTCGTCTCGTCTCTGTCTGTCTGTCTGTCTGTCTGTCTCTGTCTTTGTCTGTCTCTGTCCGTCTGTCTGTCTGTTTCTCTCTGTGTATCTGCTGTCTGTCCGTTTGTCTGCTTGTCTGTGTTCATCTGTCCATCTGTCTCTGTCTCTTCTCTTTGTCTGTCTGTGTCTCTGTGTCTGTATATCTGTATCTACCGTCTGTCTGACCGTCTATCTGTCAGTTCGTCTGTCTGTTGTCTGTCTGTCCTGTCTGTCTGTCTGTCTCTCTCTCTTTCTTTCTTCTCTCTCTTCTCTTCTCTGTTGTGTGTCTGTCTGTCTGTCTGTGCCTGTGTGTCTCTGTATCTGCTGCCTGCCCGTCTGTCTGTCTTTCTGTCTGTCTCTGTCTTTGTCTCTGTCTGTCTCTCTCTGTATCTGCTGTTTATCCGTTTATCTGCTTGTCTGTCTGTCCATCTGTCCCTGTCTCTGTCTCTCTCTGTGTCTCTGTCTCTCTCTCTTTTTTCTTGTCTCTCTCTGTGTCTGTGTCTACTGTCTGTCTGACCGTCTGTCTGTGGCTGTTCTCTCTCTCTTTCTCTCTCTTCTCTCTCTCTTTTTTTCTCTCTCTGTGTCTGTATCTGCTGTCTGTCCGTCTGTCTGTCTGTGTCTTTGTCTATGTCTCTGTCTGTCTGTCTGTCTCTCTGTATGTGCTGTCTGTCCGTGTGTTTGCGTGTCTGTCTGTCCATCTGTCCATCTGTCTCTGTCTCTCTGTCTCTCTTCATCTGTCTGTCTGTGTCTGTGTCTCTGTGTATCTGCTGTCTGTCCGTCTGAATATTCGTCCGTCTGTCTGTCTGCCTCTGTCTGTCTGTCTGTTGTCTGTCTGTGTCTGTGTCTTGTTCTGTCTGTCTGTCTGTCTGTCTCTATTTCTCTGTCTCTCTGTGTATCTAAACAAAACCAAACAAACATTGGAATAATTTCAAGGCCAACATTGCGAAGACTCCTAGAAATTGGGGCAAACTCATACTGGGACTTTCCAGTAACAGACACAAAAGATGAAGCACATGTCAACTGAGATAAGACTTTGAATCTCTCAGGGTCCCCAGCGTATACTGTAGACGTGGGTGCGCTTGTGTGTTTTCATCAGTGTGGTGATGTCAGCATGTTAATTAGAGTGTCCATGGACATCATGAGTGTGCAAGCATTGGTGTGTGCATGTACGTTCGCTCGCTCCTACCCACACATATATACACATGTGTGCATGTGCACGTCCACACCGACACACGCGCACACACACACATACACATAAGCGCACAAATGCACACACGCGCACATGCACACACACCCACACAAAGACACACACATACACACAGAATGTACACATATAGCCTATTGCAGATACGTGTGCTCACAATACCAACAAATTCCACACAACCACACAACACACACACACACACACACACACACACACACACACACACACACACACACACACACACAAGAAAAAATGGTAGGTAGGCACTCAAGGTCTGACCAGCGAGTTGGGCTAATGCGTAGGTCAGACATCCGCTGAGTCGTAGCCACGAGACCTTCTTCAATTGTCTCTTCTTTTTTGTTGATTCATTTATCCATGCGTAGTATGGTCTCAAAACTTAGCGGATGTGGTGTAGCGTATATGGACTAGTCTGCACGCAGTGACGCCTCCTTGATGAAACTGAAACTAAAACTGAATCTGTGTATCTATTGTCAGTCCGTCTGTCTGTCTATCTGTCTCTGTCTTTCTCTCTGTCTCTCTGTGCTTGTGTCTGTCTGTGTATATGTTGTCAGTCCGTCTGTCTGTCTGTCTCTGTTTCTCGGTCTGTATGTCTGTGTGTCTGTCTCTGTCTGTCTGCCTGTCTGTGTTTGCGTGTCTGTATATCTGCTGTCCGTCCGTCTGTCTGTCTGTTTGTCGATCTGTCTTTGTCTCTTTCTCTCTCTGTCTCTCTGTCTGTCTGTAACCGTGTCTGTGCATCTGCTGTCTGTCCGTCTGTATGTCTGTCTCTCTGTCTTTGTCTGTCCATCTTATGTCTGTTCTCTGTCTCTGTCTCTCTGTCTGTCTGTCTGTCTGTCTGTCTGTCTGTCTCTCTCTCTCTCTCTCTCTCCTCTCTCTCTCTCTCGCCCTCCCTATCTCTCTCTCTCTCTGTCTCCTCTCGATGCAATGGTGATGAATAGATAGAGAGAAAAGACAGTTTATGTGTACAAAAACTTGTTTGGAATCCTGACTACTATGATATGTTTAAAAACGGTCTAATTAGACCCAATTCCATAACTGCTTTGGAGGAAGCCAAACAAATGATAAGTGTAGAGTGTAGATGTTATTGTGTCCAATGCTGTGTTCAATGATACTTTGACAGTGGCTTCAGAATGTATGTTAAAACAACTGAAATTTGGTAGCTTCCCGAAACAGCATGTATGGTTTGACAAAGAGTGCACGACAACAAAAGCGTCCGTAAAAGTTCCCTAAGAATCTTCAGAAATGAGCGATCCAAAGCAAATTTAACTGAGCACTTGGAACAGAAGAAATTCTACGAAGATTTACTGAAAGCTAAGTCCGATATGCATAAAACTGGTCTTAGAGACAAATTATTGAATGCTACCAACGACTCTAAATTGTTTTGGGCTACTCTGAAAAATGTCAGACATAAGCAAAGAATTCATTGGGGGACATTTCGAAGGAAGACTGGCAAAATCATTTTACGAATGTTTTTGAAGCAACATTACAGTCACAACCATCGATTGTTTGTGAGGAGAATAATAATGTTGAACATCAAGAAATAAATAGCTTAAACTCGGTTATTACCGGCGAAGAAATCATCGATTCAATCAAACATTTAAAATGCAATAAGGCAGGTGGTCCAGATGGACTAATTCCTGAGGTATTCATTTATTCGTATACATGGATACTGCCTTATTTAGAAGCATTCTTTAACTTTATTTTTACTTCAGGAACCGTATAAACGTGAAATCCTCATGATCCCAACAGTTACAGAGGGGTCTCGCTTTTGAATGTATGTAGTAAATTATACAGCTATATTGTAAATAAACGCCTGGCAGATTGGATTGAAGATAAAGGAATCATTGGCGAGGAACAAGCCGGATTTAGAAAAGACCATTGCACTATTGATCATGTCTTTACACTTTTTGCTGCTATTCAAAAACATCTAGCATGTAACAAAAAACTTTACGTCGCTTTCATTGATTTTAGGAAGGCGTTCGATCTCATTTTCCATGCTAAGTTATGGCCTATCATGTTGAAGAACGGAATATCGGGTAAAATGTTAAGTGCTATTCAAAGCATGTACAAGGTGGTAAAAGCGTGCGTTAGATGCGGTAGTGGTGCAGGTCTGACTGATTTCTTTTTCTGCCAGAAAGGCTTCAAACAAGGTGAAACTGCATGTCCTCTGTTATTCTCAATCATGATAAATGAACTATCACTTGACATAATCCACAACAGTAAACACGGTGTTCAGCTACACCCTGACGTCGTTGAACTATTGATTATTCTTTTTGCAGACGATGTTGCTTTGCTTTCATACACAGTAAAAGGCCTACAACTCCAATTAGATTCACTGAGAAAAAATGCAGACTCGCTTGGCCTTTCGGTTAACCTGGAGAAATCCAATATTGTGGTGTTTAGAAATGGGGGCTATGTATCTCGCCATGAAAAATGGTTTTACGGTAAATCTGAAATGGAAGTGGGAAACTCGTACAAATATTTAGGCGTATGGCTGACTACTCGTTTAAGATTCTCACTCGCCATGCAAAAACAGACAGCAAAGGCAAAACTAGGTATTGTGGAAATATTTAAAACGTTATGGAAGTTAGGAGATGTTTCCCCCTACATTTTCTTTAAATTGTTTGATGCCCAGATAAAACCTATCTAACTCTACGGATCTGAAATCTGGGGAATGTTAGAGCAAATGTAAATCGAAAAGGCTCATACATTTGCGTTGAAAAAGTTATTAAAAGTGGCGCCCAGAACACCAAATGACACGGTGTGTGGGGAAACAGGTAGAGTACCAATAAGTATAGACGCAAAAACAAACGCTGTCCGATTTTGGATCCGCCTCACAAGAATGAACAATGAAAGACTGCACAAGAAAGCTTACAATATGCTTGTAAATCTAGACAGGAATAAAAAAAAAAAAAAACGTGCTGCGTATCAGATATCTGCAAGCTGCTTACGATGTACGGTTTTGGTTATGTGTGGCTTAATGGAGATGTGGAAAATGTGCATTGGTTCCTACGACTTTTCAAGGAACGTTTAACTGATTGTTGGAAACAAGGATGGTGCAGTAGGCTCCAGGAACATGACAGATATTCTATATACAAAACGTTTAAATCCGAGTGTTAATTAGAGCGTATTTTGAGTGCATCAGAAATAAGGCATTAAGGGATATCTTCATGCGATTCAGACTTGGTATCACATATATAACAACTCATAAATTCTGCTATTACCCAGATCTTTCCATGGACTTACGTTGCCCGTTATGCAACGTTCAGTTGGATGATGAATTTCATTTTCTGTTCTACTGTCAGCGTACTGTACAATTGAGAACAAAATATATCCCACGTCACCTGACTCAAAATTCGTCAAAGGAATTATCAATTCTGAATAGCAGGAACTTTATGAATGATATTGCTCGTTTTATTTATCATAGTATGAAATTAAGATTAGCTTGTCAAATTTCGTAAGTTAAATTGATTTTTTTCTTTTATTCTACCTGGGCTGGTGGCCACGTGTTCAATATCTTTACTGTGTGCGTACATGCCTTTCTGTCGGTTGGTTAGCATGTGTGTGTGTGTGTGTGTGTGTGTGTGTGTGTGTGTGTGTGTGTGTGTGTGTGTGTGTGTGTTGTGTGGAGAGAGAGAAGAGAGAGAGAGAGAGAGAGAGAGAGAGAGAGAGAATCATTGTGCAAGAGGAAATGTTTCTACTAAAAAACGCGAGATTATATCTTACACTAAGAGAGAGGACATAATTTCACACAGGGATCATTTCACTAGATAGTCGCAACGCGAAGCTACTAACATCTGAATCGTTACTAGTACTACTATCTTCTGTAAGCACTACTATCATTTTCATAAGTTAGTAGTATTACTACTATCTTATGAAAATTATAGTAGTGTTTTCAGAAGATAGTAGTACTGGTAACGTTTCAGAAGATAGTCGCTTCACACACGTGCGCCACGCGCTCTCCTCCGGCGGCACGCGATCCTACTTCAATGCTTGTTGTAAGGCAAACTCATCGTAGGTGGTTGTTGTATTTGATTGTTTCCGATTTGTTACATGTTACTTGTATCAGTAATATACAAATGTAATTGATAATGAACAAGAAAGGGTATGTTTGGTCACATTTATTGAACAGTACTTTCTACTGCTTCTATTACGCACTGCAAGTCTACAAAACTACTGTTATCATGACATAGAAGTTGATCGATGATTAAAACAAGAAATAAAACAAAAACAAAAAAAAAAACAAAAAACAAAAAAAAACCGGGAAAATGTTTAGTCTTCATTACAGCTGTTAACATCATCAATAATTTTCAGTAGTAGACTACTACTACTAACATTACAACTGCAACATATTTTTTCCTGCTTTTGGTTGTTTCTGATTTGTTACATGCTGCTCTACCATTCATGTACAAAAAAAGGGATAATGAACTGAAAAGGGTATGTTTGGTGACATTTATTTATGTACTTATGTGTATGAAACCACTTTTAACCGCCACAAAGAAACCAACGTACAATCAAAACAATACATGAAATGAACACACACACACACACACACACACACACACACACACACACACACACACACACACACACACACACACACACACACACACACACACACACACACACACACACACACACACACACACACATTTACTAAGTATTAGAACTGTTTGAAACAACAGCAATAATTTCTCTTTTAATATTATTTGTAAAACCAACTACAAGTGCTGCTATTACATTTTCCTTCCACTTGGTCTTCTTCTGCTACTACTACTTCTACTACTTCGTTCTCAGCTTTCAGACCATTCCGTCGTTTTGACCTTCACTGTTTATCAGTCGATGATGAACCCAAGATGTACCCGTGGGAACACCGCAAAGTGTACGACCATCTGGCCGAAATGCTGGAACTTAGCCAGTGTGTGGGTCGTACATATTATGTCCCTAGCACAATAAGGGGCTTTCCCGGCACAAACTGTCGCACATCTTCTCAGCACAAAGTGTCGCACTTTTGCACGAAGTGTCGCATACGACACTTTGTGCAGTTGCGACACTTTGTGCCGCAACAGACATATCCTCGATTTGACAACAGGTTGCCTCCAAAACCGATTGTGTCAGAAAAAGTAAATGAGCGCCAGCAGATCGATTTGATCGATAAGAGGAACGATCAGGTCCACTTCTACAGAAAATCGTTCAGATACATTCTATCAATAATCGACACATTATTATGGTTTAAATGCGCATGCGGGTTTTGACAGTTACTTAATGTGTTGTGTAGGAAGAGCACTTGATCGGTCTCAACTTTGTCCAAACCGCTTGCAATTCTGTTCAGTAGTTTCCCAGATACACCATATGAAAATTGCTGAAAAATGCGCATGCGCGTTTTGACGATTATTTAATCTAGCGTATCCACTGCAACCAATTAAGTGGATAGAGCACTTCATTTGTCACATTTTCGTTGAGTAGTTTCTGAGATATTCAATGAAGAAGAAAAACTGTTTGGGGCGTTAAAAGGGTTAATGCTCGCTAAAAGGGTTAACTGAAATATTGTGCATCATCTTCGGGGTACAAAGAATATGTGTACCAATTTTAGAGCGATTGGTTCAGCAGTTTTGGCTGTAGCAGTTTCCACACATTTTGGTTGTTTACACACAGACACACGCCACACACACACACAACACACACACACACACACACACACACACACACACACCACACACACACGAGAAACTTTTTCACCGTACCGATTGTCTAAGTACTCCCGTTGGGTGTACAAAAAGAGCTCATCAGTTAAAAGAGCTCATCAGTTTCACATCAAACATGACAGAATAAAATGAGTTACACAGGCAAAGCATCATTGATAATCCGCGTGCATTTAGGCCTACTACAATTGGTGTTGATGTTTGTTGATATATGATTTTGTGGGGGTATAAATATAGGCTACACATCATTTCTTGCACTAATAAATCATAACAAATCATTACAATCTTGTTATTGTCGACTTTACGGGCAGGGGACGACTTTACGGGCATCAAAATCCTTCCCGTGCGGTCGTCGGCGACTTTATGGGCCGGCGACCGCACGGGCACCGAAGTCCCTGCCCATATGGTCGCCGGCGACTTTATGGGCCGGCGACCATATGGGCACCAACAAGGTCCATGCTTTTGCTATTAATGCTTCTGTCTGTGTGAGGGTTTTCATGTTGTTTTTTTTCTTCTTTATGATTGTCGTCATATTACAGCTCCATGTTACAGCTCTCACCCTTTCTCTGTCTCAGTCTGTCTGTCTGTCTCTTTCTCTCCCCCCCCCCTCTCTCTCTCTCTCTCTCTCTCTGTCTCTCTCCTCCCTCTTTATGTCTTTGCCTCTGTCTGTCTGTCTGTCTGTCTGTCTGTCTGTCTCTGTCTGTCTTCTCTCTCTCTCTCACTCACTCTCTCTCTCTTTGCGTGCACTGTGTGTGTGTGTGTGTGTGTGTGGTGGCGGCGCGCGCGCGCGCGCGCGTGCGTGTGTATGTTAGTGTATGTGTGTGTGTGTGTGTGTGTGTGTGTGTGTGTGTGTGTGTGTGTGTGTGTGTGTGTGTATCTTCAAAAGGTCTTCAAAATATAGTCCCTACTGTTAGTACCAGTACTTTGACTACTGGGACTTATACCTACTCCAGTGCTGTAGCCGATAATCCTGCGAGTACTTTCGCTACTTCTTCGCTAGGGGATCTTTCTGCTGAGACCTCACCTGACACGTCCACTCGGATACGTCAGAGTATGGTTAGGCAACTGTGGGCTTCTGCTGGGTCGTGGATGCCGAAACCCTCTCCTCTCCATGCTTCCCCTCGCAAGGAGTATGCCCCGGGGGACTTTCCTCATGGGAAGGTCGAGACCCAAGGGATGGGGCAAACGGGTCCTCCTCCCGTGTCGAGAGTGGTGACTCCTGCTCAGGATTTCGCCTCCGTCCTGATGTTTCTGGAGCGACAGTGACGAGAGGATACTACCCTCCATCGGGAAGAGTTAGATAGGATGGAAGCTCTGTGGAGAGAGGAGACTGCCAGACAGGAAGCTCTGTGGAGAGAGGAGACTGCCAGACAGGAAGATCTGCGCAGAGAGGAGACTGCCAGACAGGAAGATCTGCGCAGAGAGGAGACTGCCAGACAGGAAGATCTGCGCAGAGAGGAGACTGCCAGACAGGAAGATCTGCGCAGAGAGGAGAGCCAACAGGAAAATCTGCGCAGAGAGGGATGCAACAGGAAACTCTGCGAAGGGAAGAGGCTGCCAGACAGGAAACCCTTCGTAAGGAAAGCTGATCAAGACTGAAGAGCGTTATCAGCAGGAGTTAGCCCTCTGTCGTGAGGAAGCAGCACAACGTAGGGAAGAGATGGAACAATTTCTTTCGCGGACTCCCGCATCTGTAAATCAGAGGGTTAATCGACAGGCAAATGATGGAGTTAGAGGCCCAAAATTAAAGCTTCCAGAGTTCAAACCCAGTGAGGACATTATGTTCTTGGAGCACTTTGACAAGGTAGCTAGTTCGTAGCAATTGTCCGAGGAACATAAGGCCATGGACCTTTTTTCTGGACTATCAGGTGCTGCCAGGGAGTGTGTGCTTACTCTGAATGAAGGCGCGTCTTATGCAGACATGCAGTTGGCTCTGCGTAAACGTTTCCATCTTACCCCAGAAACGTACAGGAGGAAGTTCAGATCCATGAGAAAGAACGACGAGACCTTCGTGCAGTTTGGAGATAGGCTGCGCAAAACGCTAGGCTATTGGCGTCAGTTGGCCAAGCTGGAGCTTGAGGATCTGATCCTCAATGAACAGCTTACCAACACTGTGTCCCCAGAATTGAGGATCCGTATAGGCGAGACAGCACCAAAGGATTTCGCGGCTGCGATTCGTACTGCTGGGGTGTTTGCTGAAGCCCGTAGAGCTTATGGGCATCGCCCAGATACGGACAGGAAGACCCTCAAAGGAATTGGTGGCAGTAAGGCTCCGATGACTGCTAGCGGGTCGAACAAGGCAGGCAGTTCATCGGGGACCTCAGCACCCCGACTGTGTTTTCTTTGTGGTCGTCCCGGCCACATAAGGAAGGATTGCCCTAAAGCTGCCAGTAGTCATGGGACTAATTGGCTTCTGGTGGTACGGAGTGTCCAGTGTTTCTTTCTGTTGTTGGTTCTTTCTTGGTCGACTCCATCAGGGATTCGGGAGCATCAACGCTCTTTGTGGACCAGGATTTGGTTCCCCCTGAGGCTCAGCAGGGCGCCAGTCAGTGGGTTGGAGGCTGTTTTTACCCCACCCGTCCTTCTGTACTTATTCCCATCTCCACCCCCTACTTCCGTGGAGAAGTATGGGCCATCGCGGTGGAGCGACCTCTATATTCCCTTCTCATAGGGAATACCATCACATTTGCAGACAGACGCAGTCAATCTGTGTCTACGGATCTGCCCATACAGGCGTGTTTGGGAGTTACCACGCGCGCCAAAGCAAAGAAGCATGAACAGGAATTGCGTCCTGTTCTACAACCAATCTCTGACGAGGTTCTTGCAAGGGCCGATCCTGCTACCATGGTTCATCTTCAGGCCAGGGACTTGGATGTCCAACGCTTACAACTGGTGGATCGTCCTGTTCAGTCTGCCCGACATGCCAAGGTGAGCTTTAAGCTCCACAAGGGGATCCTGTTTAGGGTCTTCACTCAGGCAGATTGGGTGGTCAAGCAGTTAGTCGTCCCCCAAGGCTTGAGAGAATCCATTCTCCGGCAGGCCCATGATTCACCCATGGCAGGCCATATGGGCTCAAAGCGGACTCTCGAGCGAGTAAGACAGGACTTTTTCTGGCCGGGAATGAACTTTCAGGTTAGGCGGTACTGCCGCAGTTGTGATGTCTGCCAACGGACAACGCCCAAGGGTCGCTTGACACGTGTTCCCCTAGGATCAGTGCCACTGGTTGAGGAGCCATTCAGCAAGGTTGGTGTTGACCTTGTGGGACCTATTAATCCACCATCCGATCGCGGTCACCGCTACATTTTGGTAGTAGTACACTATGCGACTCGATACCCAGAGGCTGTCCCACTTAGGACTATCGATGCCCCTACTGTTGCTGAAGCTCTCTGGCAGATTTGGACGCGCACTGGCGTGCCCAAGAAATCCTTTCTGACCAGGGAACTCAGTTTCTGTCTGAAACCATGCAGGAGGTAAACACTCTTCTCAATGTTCACAAGGAGACGACGTCACCCTATCATGCGCAGGCCAGTGGCCTTGTCGAGCGCTTTAATGGGACCTTGAAACAGATGTTGCGTCGCCTGTGTGCAGAGCAACCTCGTGAGTGGGACCGTTTTATCCCTGCCGTGCTGTTCGCCTACAGGGAGGTTCCACAGGAAAGCATGCGCTTTTCCCCTTTCGAACTCCTGCATGGCAGAACAGTACGAGGACCCACCAACATCTTGAAGCAGATGTGGACCCACAACGATATGGAACCTGTCGTCAAGGAGGAGAGTCGATATGTGGTTGATCAGTGTAACCGCATCGCTGACACCTGCCAACTTGCTCAGCAGCATTTGCGGTCGCAAAAGCCAAGTACGAGGCTTTGTATGACAAGCGCAGCGTTGAGCGTTGGTTCGAGCTGGGTGATGAAGTATTGCTTCTCCTTCCCCAAAAGAAGAACAAGCTACAGCTTGCTTGGCAGGCCCTTTCGTGGTCTGCAGTCGCGTGGGTGATTGGGATTACCGTATTCAAGTGCGAGGGAAGGAACGTTTGTATCACGCTAACCTCCTGAAAGCATACGTGCGGCGAACTCAGTGCCAGACAGGATACACCCCTGTCGTCGCCGAGTGTGGCGATGAGGATACTGTTCCTCTCGTCGAGGAAGAGTCGTGGCAGGACGTTTGTTGTGGTTCCAACCTTTCCTCGGCTCAGACAGAACAATTGCATAGGTTATGTCAGGAATTCTAGGATGTACTCACAGATCGCCCCCTGCACAGCTGATGATGTGCCCAACCCCCCTAGAGTGTCAGGAGATAAGGGCCGAAACACTTGCTTGAAGGGGGCTTCTCTTCTGAGGACTCTCTGCTGCCACGCTCTCCACGAGTTTCTTTCTATTGATGCATGGGTAAACCATTGACTTCCGGGAATAGGCCGGAGGACGTCCGGGAAAGACCGGAGGACACTGGGAAAGACCAGAACCAAGGGCTCTGTGGGCTGGCTCCCCACTTTGCCTTAAACATGTGGCTACTAAGAATAAAAGGAAAAGATGCTCCCAGGATTCACCGAAAGGGGAGAGAATGATGATCCATCGGTGCTCAACCAATCATGACTGCAAATCCCAAACGACTATGAACATGGACCAATGGAATATCCATGTGTCTGTGGAAAGCGTTTCGCTACCACCTGGCATGAAGATCCACAGAACAAAGATGGGATGTGTGAAGACTCATCTGAATGAGCAGCAGCGCACTGCATCAGCAGATAAGACGTCGGAAGACCAAGGCCAGGATTTAAACCACAGTGCCAAGGACATCCACGCTGTTGGTTCGGATGAGGAATTTGCACAGGCCCTCGATGCCAGGCGCCTGAAACTCAACCTGCCACGAGCAAACGAAACTGAAGATTGGGAGAAACTGGATGCAAAAATCGTCCGAAGACTCGATGCACTGATAGGGAAAAGCACCCTGGAACACAAACTAGCCACATATGGGGACATTGTGTATGCCACATGTAGAGACGCCTATGGAGCAAAACTACCCAAAGAGAAAACACCTCCAAAGAAATCCAGACGCCAAGAAAAGATGGACAAGATCAGGGTCCAAAAGAAAAACCTCAAGATGCAAATGAAGACCGCATTCCCAGCTGAAAAACAAGGCTTGGAAAAACTGTGGAAAGACCTGAAAGAAAAACACAGCGCCCTCAGCAAAGCGGAATCTGCGAGGAAGAGGAAGAGCAAAAAAGAAGACACAAGAGCGCTTCTTCAGAGACCCCTTCCAGTTTGCCAGAACACTGTTTGAGCAGCCAAAATCTGGGACCCTAAGTGTGGACAAAGGAGTTCTTAAGCAGCATCTGAGGAAAACATACTCTGACCCACAGAGCAAAGCACCACTCGACATTCAAGGTCTGGTGTGGCCAACCAACCCTGAGGAACAGTTCAATGGCAAGCCTCCAACGTTGGCGGAAATCAAGAAGGTGGTCGACAAAGCCAGAGCCAAATCATCACCAGGGCCAAACGGAATACCTTACCAGATTTACAAGAAATGTCCCAAGGTGCTGGAGTGGCTCCACAGGCTGCTGCGATCGGCTTGGAGAAACCAAGATCAGCGGCCAGTGGATGACGGCAGATGGTGTGTACATCCCCAAAGAGCAAAACTCAAGTGACATCAGCCAGTTCAGGCCAATATCACTACTGAACGTCGAAGGGAAAATCTTCTTCTCTGTCATGGCAGCAAGGCCGACCAAGTACCTGATGGAAAACAAGTACTTGGATGCGTCAGTCCAGAAAGGTGGCATCCCAGGCGTGGCTGGCTGTGTAGAACACGCCACAATGATCTGGGACGCAATCCAAAAAGCAAAAACAGAAAAGAGAGACCTGGACGTAGTGTGGCTTGATCTGGCAAACGCATATGGATCTGTGCCCCATGAGATGATACAGTTGGCTCTTGAGATGTACCATGTGCCAAAGAACATCTGCGACATGCTCAAGAAGTACTTCAATGGCTTCTCAATGCGGTTCTCTACCAAGGAGTACACAACAGACTGGATCAACTTGGAAGTGGGTATTGCAATGGGCTGTGCAATTTCCCCAATACTGTTCGTGCTGGCAATGGAACTCATCTTGAAAGCAGCAACAAACAACGCGAGACAAACAGACCTTGGCGATGGATACAAGATGCCTCCTCTCAAGGCCTTCATGGATGACACTACAGTGATTTCATCCAGAGAAGACGAGACACGTCATGTGCTGAAGAGGCTGGACGACATAGTTGCCTCATCCAGAATGAAGTTCAAGCCAAAGAAATCACGGAGTCTCTCACTGAGGAAAGGAAAAGTGGCCGGATCTGTGGTCTTCAGTGTTGCCAACCAGGCCATTCCAACAGTCACAGAAGAACCAGTCAAGAGCCTTGGAAGATGGTATGATGATACGCTGAAAGACACACAAAGAGCAAAAGAAACCAAGCAGATGGCGGAGGAAGGCTTGGAGACCATTGACCAGTGTGGGCTCCCTGGCAAATACAAGGTCTGGTGTCTGCAGTTCATGCTGATACCAAAGCTGCTATGGCCTCTGATGATATACGACATCTGCACCAGCATAGTGGAGGCAATGGAAGCCAAAATCAACAAGTTCACAAGGAAATGGCTTGGTGTCCCACCCTGTCTGACTGACATAGCGCTGTACTGTCGCCAAGCAAAGCTGAAACTACCACTGAAATCCATCCTGGAGGAATACAAAGCAGGGAAGATCAGACTTCAAAGCATGCTGGAGGACCCAGGAGACAAGGTGGTAGAAGCAATCAAGCCCCAGCTGAAGACAGGCAGAAAATGGAAAGTTCAAGAGGCGATGGATTCTGCAAAAGAAAGTCTCAAGATCAGAGAAATAACAGGACACACACAGACCAACAGACAAGGACTGGGGGTGACCAAAACTGAATGGTGGTCAAAGGCCAAAGGAAAAGCCAAAAGAGACATGATGATTCAGGAGATGAGAAAAGAAGAAGACCAAAAAAGACTCCAAAAAGCAGTCCAGCAGAGCCAGCAAGGGCAATGGACAACGTGGGAGAATGCACTCCAAAGAAGTCTCACTTGGAATGACATTTGGCACATGGCCCCTCTCAGGATCAGCTTCATTCTCAGATCTGCATATGACCTTCTGCCCTCAAATGCAAACCTGGTGAAGTGGGGGAAAACAGACGATCCTGCATGCCCCCTCTGCCATGAAAAACAAACAGTGGAGCATGTCCTAAGCTCATGTAAAGTAGCCCTGGCTCAAGGAAGGTACACATGGAGGCACAACCAAGTGCTCAAAGAGATTGTACAAGTAGTCTGGGCTAGTACCAACACCACAAAAGGGAAAATCAGGACTCCAAAAGCACCCGCAACATTCTTCACGGCAGGAGGCAGCAAATCATGGCCAAGAACAACAGTGCCACTCGAAACATGCAGGCAGAGTCTGCTGGACGGGGCAGATGACTGGGAGTGCACTGCAGACCTCCCAGAATGGAAGAGTCACCCAGAGATCATCAGCAAGAGTGGCATGAGACCAGACATAGTAGTCCACTCTAAGTCAACCAAGCAACTGATCATGATCGAGCTCACGGTGCCATATGAGAACAGAATGGAGGCAGCTCAAATCTACAAGACTGAAAAGTATGCTGATCTGGCAAACAGCCTGAGGAGAGAAGGCTATCAGGTCAAAGTCCTCAATGCAGAAATTGGAGCTAGGGGGTTTGTAGGAACGTCTGCATACAGCCTCATGAAACAGCTCTCAGTTGCAGGGAAGGAAAAAACCAGAGCCCTGAAAGCAATGGCAGAAGCGGCAGAGAGGTGTTCAAGCTGGATCTGGTCAAGGAGGAACAAAAGTGAACTTCATAAGGCTTAATTTCCCTACAAATATCAGGTGTCCCTGTGGCTCAGTGGTTAAAGCGCGAGTCATTCAGTGGAAAATGAGCATGTCCAGAGGGTTATGGGTTCGAATCCCAGCCATGGCTCGTCCCAAGATGGAAAAAAAGGGGCAGCAGAGGGACATCCGGAGTCATGAACCGGGTGTGGCCCAACCCCCTAGAGTGTCAGGAGATAAGGGCCGAAACACTTGCTTGAAGGGGGCTTCTCTTCTGAGGACTCTCTGCTGCCACGCTCTCCACGAGTTTCTTTCTACTGACAACGATGTGCATGATAGAACGACGCTCAAAACAAACAGTCATAGAGTTCCAATGGGAAGAAGAAACTAGGAAAAAGTTCAGACTAGAGGGGTGAGGGGTGTAGATGCTTCACGAATGACGATGATGTAGACTTAGCTCTTGTTCTCTGCGTCGTTGTTGGCGTGGTCGTTGTAGATTACGGATTTGATGCCCAGCCCCCCTCCTTCACGATTTGCAGGACGTGGTTGATGAGGTTACGTGATGATGATCGTGGGTTGATACATGTTGAAGACAAAATAATAATAATAATAATAATAAAAAACCTGGAGGACAGACGGACAGTTTCTCAGAAATCTCTTCACGACTGTACGTCTGCTCTTGTTCTTCACACACCCCCATCCAACCCCTTTACAATAGCACGCACTATCTTAGCTAGCTTCTGTACACACTCTTGAAGTCTCTTTGTTTAAATAGAATAGTATCAATGAAGAAAAAACTTATGAGGTTCGTTCTTTACTTGATAATTTACTACAATTAATCTTACTCCATTATTTTGTCAGAGAAGATCATCTCACTTTACCAACTTCTATTGCACAAATATGATTCATTGCAAGTTGGATAACCTGTGGAGGAAATAATCATTGATTAGAACATTTCACGACACAGATGGAAATGTGGGTGAACGAAGATGGTGATGACATATCGCGATGTCTGGGCAACGAGCATGCTCTGCCATCACGATCACGAAATGTCGCAAAATAACTGATCGCGCATCCAACGGCTTGAATATGAAAAAGCTTGTGCAAGTTGATGATAGTCATGTAGATTTACATTGTCAAGCAAATCGCATGAATAAAGAATAAGAATTATGCTGATTTAACGAACATCAGTTCCAAGTTACAAAAATGAATCTCTCAACACATTAACAATCTATAAATAAGTCTAGCCTACAAATCCAAGCATCGCCTACCTCAGGCAATCTTCCCGAAATGGTTGTGGAATTCTGGCTGATGCTGCCGCTCTGGCCTACACCAACCCCAGCAATGGTACGTCCAGCCTCCAGTCCCTTCTGTGGTGGATCGCACGAATGGCCCAGCTCCCCTTGGTCTGCGGCCGTCTCTTGCTCTTCGCCAGATTACTAAACCATTTCTCCACGGCTAGCGTGCTGTAGCCTTCTTCAGTTTTAGATCTTCCTCTAATCCGCTTCAAACGCTGGATCGTTGCAGAGTTTAATCTTCTTGCTGTCACCTTTCAATGCCTGCTGCCCGTTGTTCCCGATCTTGCCGAAGATCAGTGTTGCTCGGTGACATTGAATGTTTAGTTTAGTTGTCAACGACAAAGGCAGTTCATTGGTCAACGGTAACATGTGACTTTACTTGGAGATATTCGCCAATAAACCATGGATACAAGGGACATAACAACGAACGAAACTTACGTATTTGTTAAAGACGTCACAAAATATTTTTCGTTCTATTTATTCATGAGCTTGTTCCGTCACACACACACACACACACACACACACACACACACACACACACACACACACACACAAAACACACACACACACAAACTGATGGTTGTAGAGGAGGATGGATGGAAGCACAGATGGTTGTAGAGGAAGATGGACTGGATCACTGACTGATAGAACAAGTTCAGGATGGTGCTGTTGACCCTGAACTGTGGGAGCTTCCGCAGAAAGAAAAGACGCTGGTTGGCCTTCTTGCAGCACATGCCGATGTTAGGGGTCCGCTCCAACTTGTCAATGACTGTGTCGAAGTACTTGTAGGTGCGCACAATGCGCACTTCCTCTTCCTTGATGACAAGTGGGTGGGTGCTGCTTGGGTTCCTGCAGAAGTCGATGACCATCTCCTCTGTCTTGGTGACATTGAGCTGAAGGAATTTCCTGTCGCACCAGTCCACCAACTTGCCGACTGCCTCTCGGTACATGGTTTCATCAGAGTCGTGCATCAGCCCTGTAAGCGACGTGTCATATGCGAACTTGATCTGCAGATTGCATGCCTTCCTGGTGCGGCAGTCAGCTGTGTAGATGGTGAATAGGGCATGCGACAGAACACACCCCTGTGGGGCTCCTGCATTGGTCACCAGGACATCAGAGACAACCCGGCCAACTACGACTTGCTGTGGTCTGTCAGTCAGGAAGCTGAAGATCCATTTGATGATCTCTGGGTTAACAGCCATGGCCAGTAGTTTCTCGACGAGGAGAAGGGGCTGAATGGTGTTGGAGGCACTTGAAAATCCACAGACAGAACCCTGGCGAACGTCCCTAGCCTATCAGGGTGCTGGTGGAGGTGGTGCAGCATTGTCAGGATGGCATCTTCTGTGCTCCTACCTCTGGTGTAGGCGAACTGCAGTGGATCTTGATGGTCTTCAGTTTCTCCCCTGAGATGCTTGAGGACAATTTCCTCAGTACATTTCATGGGGACTGATGTTAGCGCCACTGGTCTGCAGTCGTTGAGCTGACTGAACACTTTCTTCTTTGGTACAGGAGTGATTGTGGATGACCTCCATAATCGCGAAACATGGCCTTCCTGAAATGATCGCTGGAACAGCTCTCTGAAGACATGGGCCAAGGAGTTGCTGCAGGTTTTCAGAGTCCAACTGCTGATGCTATCCGGACCAGAGGCACTTCTGACATTTAGCTTCCTGAACAGTCTGCGGACTTCCTCTCCACTGATGGTCACTGGGGATCCAGGGAGCTGGGGCACCGTGTCTATGGCTCGCTGCTGCTCAATGCTGAAGTCCCGCTGGTCAAAACGTGTGTAGAACACATTCAGTACATTGGCCAATCTCCTCTCATCATCTGCTCTCAGTTCAGCTTTCTTGGGCCTGTACCCTGTTATGGCAGAGATGTTCTGCCAGCACTTCCTGGAGTCACCTTGCCGGAAGTTGTCCTCGAGTTTTGCAGAGTACTTCTTCTCCTCCCTGATCCTCTTGTCGATCTTCTTCTAGGTGAGCTGCATATTCCTGGTGTCCTTTTCTTTCAGAGCTGACTTACTCTCTTTTAGCAGCTGTTTCAGGTCCTTGGTGATCCAGGGCTTGGAGTTGGGTACAGCTTGATCTCCATTGTCTGTAGTACCATGCCCACGCAAAAGTTGATGTAGCTGGAGATCACGTCAGTTGTCTTGTCTAGTGGGCTCTCATCGTCCAGAAACACGCCCCAGTCTATTTATTCAAAACAGGCGTGTGTGTGTGTGTGTGTGTGTGTGTGTGTGTGTGTGTGTGTGTGTGTGTGTGTGTGTAGTGTGTGTGTGTTGTGTGTGTGTTGTGTGTGTGTGTGTGTGTTGTGTGTGTGTGTGTGTGTTGTGTGTGTGTGTGTGTGTGTGTGTGTGTGTGTGTGTGTGTGTGTGTGCATACATGCATGCGTACGTAGCTGCGTATATTTATGCCTGTCCGTACGTCGGAGCGTACCACTATAATTCTTTTGTAGTTATTTCCCTTTTTGTGGCCCAACTCATATCTGCAGGACTCTCATCCACAGTGTGATTTGAAGCTGCCCTGATGTTAAAACAGCAAAATAGCAACAACAACAAATTTAAGAAAAAGAAAAAACGGTACCGGCAAGAATCTATATTCTCTTCCCTTTAATTCAGTTGACGTGTAGAAACACTACTTTGTACAGCAAAGGAATTTGAAGTTATAAATGAAAGAAAAAACAAATACTTCTCCTGTCTGAAAATGTTCAATATTCTTTTCGATAGAAAGTGTTTTCAGCTGTAATGAATTCGCTGAATAATCATGCATTCCCGTTAGATCAACTCCAAGCATTTGAGGCATTGTCGCTGGGCCACATATTTCACCCCTTTTACTACTTGTGGTTAAAATGAACTCTGTAGTGTTTGTGCAATCTTTGCTGACAAAGCGCGCAAAAAAGGAAGAAAAAAAATTGATAGTGAGATGACTGCAGGCGGAAACTGACACAAACCTAACAGAGAAAGAACTGTTCCGTACGTTGGACAAGAAGAAAAAAGATAGGGGCAACAAAAGACAAAACAACACACGACGCGTTTCGAGACCTCTTTGGCCTTCTTCTTCAGGCAAGATTAACCAACATTTGGGACAATTCGAAACGAAGAACAAGCAATCAGTCACTTCTCTTCTTGTAACTACTGGGCGCAAAATGAATCCATTCCAGTCAGTTCACGCGTAGAAATATTAGTTTTGACAGCCAAGGGAAGGAATTAGATGATCTGCTTTCAAATAATTACTTCCTGTGTCTGAAAATGGTCAGCATTTGTTTGAATAAAAAAGTTTTCTTGTTGTCTTTTGTAGTGAATTCGCTGAATGGGAGTAAACGAATTCTACCAAAACATTAGTTTGTACTGCCAAGGGAATGAATTAGAAGTTCTGAATCGAAAGAGTTAAAATTTCCCATTTGTTGAATTTTGGTCTGTCTGCGATTGATATCTGAATCACACACACACACACACACACACCACACACACACACACACACACACACACACACACACACACTGTTGCATGGCAACCTTTCAACTCAAAATGGACACGCTTAAACGCTGTGTTTCAGTCCCCAGGGTACACCATTGCAAAAAACGTAGAGTATGCTGGTGATTCAATGGAACTCCTGGGCCAAACAGATACGTTAGAATGAGTTTCAGACATCCAGAGACCGACCAGGTGTACCGTGCATAGACTGCGCTATGTACTAGTTCGGGGGCAGGGTGCATTCCCACCCCCAGATGTGGATGCGTCCCACCTCTGCCCAAATAACATCTGATACTGCCAGACCACATCAGTTTGGAGCCCAGTACAATCAACTATCAGAGAAAATCCTGTGCAGCAGAGGGTCATTGCTCAGGTCACGGCCTGTACCCCAATGCCTTCTCCACCTCCAGCTGTAAAGGGGATCAGGAGCCAGCACAGGCGTTGTGCTCACACTGACGTCACTACTGTCATACCATCATGCAGGGGCGGGGCAGGGAGGGAAGGAGTCGGGGGAGGGACTGCAGGCGGAAATAGAAACCTAGTTCCAAGACAAACCAATGACAAGACAAACACGACGCCTTTCCAGACCTCTTGTGTCTTGTTCCTCAGGCAACATGAAACACCATTTGGGACCATTCAACACGAAGAACGAGCAATCACTCACTTTTTTCTCATCGTGATTGACAAGCGTTACTCCATTTCTTTGTAGGCGTCGCGTTTTGTCATGTCATTTGTTTGTTTCGTTCGTTGGGCGGCATAGTCCTTTTATTGTTTTGAACTGTTTGGAAAGAAAAGGTTGAATCAATCCCACAAAGAGCGATTCCAATGAAGATATTCCTGATCAACCCCAACCGAATTACTGCCCTTTGCTTTCTTGTAGGAATTACTGCCCTTTTCTTCCTTTTCAAGGTTTCTGTAATTGTTTCTCTCAACATCGATTCACTCTGTGCGCACGAAAAGGACTACAAATGGAGTGAACATAAATCTGATTGTATTGATTTAGAGGGAATGAGTATGGGCATTAAATGTGAAAGGGGAGCCGGGGAGGGTTGTCAAAAAGAGGAACGATTTAATTCCGTGAAGCTGTATTTTGTTATGGTGGTGGCTGATGATGTCACTGTGGAGGTTGCTGTTGCTGTTGTTACGTGTCATTGTTCTGTGCATTCTTCACCACGCTGCTCATTGATGACGCTCTCCCATACACAAACCACACTTCATCCGGACACGGCCTTAGCCACAACCAGTCCCAGGGAGCAATGTGTTTCAGGGAGAACCAATATCAACAGGAACAAGTGACAAATACATCAGCAAGTGAAGGTCTTCGTAGCCGGATGCTCAAATGGGCACCTCTCTCGTGGTGACCCAAGGCAAATGAAATGTTCTGTTCGGGAGTTACCTTCCCCTTACCTCCCCTGATTGATCAGTCTTGGATTAGCTCGTGTCAACTCTTTCAAATGGGAATGCCTCAGAACCTACATCATTATTATGTCTATGTCGCTGAAGTCACACAAATAAATGTATCTTATTCTTTACAACTGTGTTGGACCGAAAAGCCCATATTTTTTAAACTAAACTGGTATTTTGCACGATCGATTTTGGCGCCTCTTTTTCTCCTTCGCCCGCCAGTTAACATGGTTTGTTCGGGAGTTACCTTCCGTCTGACCTCCTTTGATTGATGAATCTGGATTATTTCGTGTCGACTCTTTAACATGTCAGTGCCTCGGAACCTATATCATTATTATGTATACGTCGCTGAAGTCACAACAATGAATGTACTTTATACCTTGGACCAAAAAGCCCATATTTTCCCTAAACTGGTATCTTGCATAATCAATTTCGGCGCCATTTTTCATCTTTCGCCAACCAAACCTGGACTATTTCTTGATTTCCCAAAGTTTGTGAGAAAAACTGTCGAATCAAAAACGTACGTTCCAAGTCAAGTCCGTAAGCTGTCATTTCGTGCATCGCATACCTACGATCTTTTCCGCACAAGTTTGCGACTCTACGACATGACTGACGATGCCGACCTGTCTGGAACAGTCGCCTTCTTCGTTCCACTTTGTGTCATTGTTGGAGTTGTGCGCTAATTGTCACAGTAGACTTCCCGATCGAAATGTTGTTGATGACTCCATGTCCATGATAAATACAACTGAAAATGTATAGACATTATTGGTCCGTTTCCACAGAGTATTTTTCCATCGAAAACCGTATCCAGAGCTCATGTCGACAGCCAGGCGAGGAGGAAAGCCAGCTGTGTTTGGTGCTCCTTTTCAAAGACCAAGTTCTCCGCTCAGATAGTCTTGGAGAATCACATCTACAGGTGTGAACAGACTGAAACGCCTGCTGTTCAGTCATGACAAAAAGAGTTCATGCTGTTTGGTGTTTCTCATCGCAATAGAGAAACATTGGACACAAACTCGTTCACTGCGGGTTCATTCTCCGATTTTAATCACCAACAATGTCTTACAGCGACAACGTTATCCAGTGTGACATGTTTCATATTATTCCTTGGGTTCTGAAGTTGTCATCCATAGTCTATGAATATGTTGGAATGCTTTGAACGGACGGCGAAGCAGAGAACACTGAAGCTACTACAGAAAGCACAAACTTGTGTCAGTTCCTGCTTTGCCAGGCCCGTTTGGTCTGCGGCACCGTGTTGCTGACACCACACTCACACATATACACACATACAACTACACACACTTACACACACCACACACACACACACACACACACACACACACACACACACACACACACACACACACACACTATTATTGTTATTTGTCAGAAAGACGTCAAGAATAAGTTAAGATGACAATTAGGTCCCGTAATCACTGATTGAACATGACACATAAGACATCTTCAGCACTCTTTAATGGCATTTCACTAATTAAGAAGGGAATTGGTCAAAAGCAATATCCAGACAACGTGACAAAAAGAAAACACACACACACACACACACACACACACAACACACACACACACACACACACACACACACACACACACACACACACACACACACACACCACGCACGCACGCACCACACACACACACACACACACACACACACACACACACACACACACACACACACAAATGTAACACAGCATGAGACAGATCAAACAGACCGAGAGGAAATACGAGAGTCAGACAGACAGACAGACAGACACAAAGAGACACAAGAGGCACAGCGACGAGTACAGACAAAAGAATGAGCAAACAGAGATAGACAGAAGAAAGCAGGGATGGGATTACGAAATGACAGCAACCAACAACAGCAACATGGACAAAAGACATCCAGCAAAAATAGGAAATAACTGACGAACGACTTTTTTTTAATAAAGAAATCAAGAGAGAAAGATACAAAGGAAAGAAAGCAACGTTTGAAAGTTGGGGGGGGGGGGGGGGGGGGCAGAAGAAAGAAAAAAGGAGAGAAAACAGGATACACAGGAAGAAAGAACGAAAGAAAGGGAGTAAAGAAGACTGGAAGATAGGAAGAAAGAAGGAAAGATCGATAGATAGAAAGAAAGACAAACATCAACCAACAAAAAGAAAGAAGTGCACACCGAAACAAGGCACAATTGACACAAAGTTGCCATCCGTCTGTCTGGAGAGACAATGGTGTTGTGCTGCAGGTGAAGTCTCCGTCATCAGTGTCTGTGGGTGCCGACGCCATTCTTTGCCCGTCTGCGGTACCTCCGTTCTTCCCACTGGGCCTCTCTCCTCTGCTCTGCTCTGCTTGCTTGATGCCGGCCTTGATGGTGGACCGCCAGCTGACCCGGTCTGAAGCTGCTGTCTCCAGGTCTGCTGGGTCGAGGCTGCCAAAGACAACCACAGAAATTTTCAACAACAAGAACAACAAGCAAAGTACAGAAAGAATGAAAGATAGACACGATGAGGATGTTTTCAATAAAGAGAGAAGTAGACAACAAAACAATACAAAAATTGACAAGACATGAACATAGAAATGGTCAATGAAGTACAGAGAGAATGAAAGACGGACACGAGCAAGTTTGAAGAGAGAGAGAGAGAGAGAGAGAGAGAGAGAGAGAGAGAGAGAGAGAGAGAGAGAGAGAGAGAGAGAGAGAGAGATACAACAAAGCAACTCCAGAAAAGGATACAAAGACATAAACTGAATTTTTAAACAGTAAAGTATAGGAAAATGATAGAAGATGAACAAAGAAAAACAGGAGTTTTTCAAGAAGAAGAAGAAAGAAAGAAGAAGACGCTCAACAAGAGAATGTTTTTGGTTGCTTGTTTGTTTGTTCTCTTCGTGGGCAACAACAGTATGCTGCATTCTCCTCCCGTTTATCTCGTCTGACCTAACTGGCAGACCTATCAACGTACATCTTGTTCCGCTGGTTTCTCCCCGAGTTTTTTTTCCCATCGGGAGGAGGACGACTGGCTATTCTGTCATAGAAATAACACCACGGTTCAATGGGAACAGGTCGACCTCAAGCTCTCGCCCCCTACCGTCGGCAGCGCAAATTTTTCGCTTTGTGAGTGTGCTTGTTTGTTTGTTTTTTCCTTTTCGTGGGAAGGCGAAGATAATGCCGAGTACACTGCTTTCCCTCCGAACACGTTCATGCATGCGTGCGTGCGTGCATGCATGAATGTGTGTCTGTTTCTCTATGTGTATTCGCGCGCGTAGCTGCATATGTTGGTGCCGGTCTGTTCGTCGGAACATACAGCAAGATTTCTTTGTAATTGTTTCCTTTGAAAGTGATGGTGGTGGGTTTAGTTCAAAAAGGAGCAAGAGATGCTGTACGTATTGTTTTAATTACTGTTTACGTTTCCTGCCCCATTTTGGATTTCTTTCAAATTAGAAACCAAAATTAATCAGAAGTTATAACATTTTTAAAGAAAAAGAAAGCATTAACTACGAGGAATATTGCTAAACAAAAACCAAACACATAAAAACTAAAAAAAGAAAGGCTGAGCAGGACTGAAGTATGATCTATGGCATGGCTCCTATTAAAACCAACTTCGCCAGTCCTGTGTGTTTGATACCAATCTAATCACAGTTGCTGTTATGGATATGACGGTAAACACTCTACGAAAGTCTTTGACAGTGAAAGCGACAGAAATATAAGAAAGCAATAAGAGTGCGTTTGAACATACTGCCACGTTACGTGTGCGAGCGCGCGCGAACTCATTCCACTTTCTCCGTGTGTGTGTGTGCTGTAGTTACTGTGTATGGTGTGTGTAGTTAAGTACAGTGGTGTATTGGTGTGACTGTAGTTTAAAGTACAGTGGTAGATATTGGTGTGACTGTAGTTTAAAGTACAGTGGAGATATTGGTGTGACTGTAGTTTAAAGTACAGTGGAGATATTGGTGTGACTGTAGTTTAAAGTACAGTGGTAGATATTGGTGTGACTGTAGTTTAAAGTACAGTGGTAGATATTGGTGTGACTGTAGTTTAAAGTACAGTGGAGATATTGGTGTGACTGTAGTTTAAAGTACAGTGGTAGATATTGGTGTGACTGTAGTTTAAAGTACAGTGGTAGATATTGGTGTGACTGTAGTTTAAAGTACAGTGGAGATATTGGTGACTGTGTTGACAGTGAGATATGTTCTATTAAGTACAGTGGCAGATATTGGTGTGATTGCAGTGCAGATTTCTTCCCCCCCCCCTCTCTCTCTCCTCTCTCTCTCTCTCTCTCTCTCTCTCTCTCTCTCTCTCTCCTGGAAGGATGACAAAACCGTTGGTCCAAACAGTTCATTATGCCACCGATGAACTGAATCCTCATAAATAATTACATATATAGAAAAGCGCGTGCTCTGTGACGAAATGCTTTGGTTCCATTTGTTAGAGGGTCTGGACATTGAGTATGTAGGCTTTAAACCTGTTTGTGAGGGTGATTCCTTTCTTAATGACATCTGTTTTTCTGCACGAGCGTTTCTTATGACTCTGGCTTTGAGCAATCATCATTGAAAAAGGCACTGTACATAAATCATACGTGTCTGACATATCATTTTCGTCGATTTCTGCATTATGATCATTTGGCGCTCAATTGGAGGAGAGAAGCGATTGTTCCTTTTTCGTGATCATTATCTGCAATGTTGTTTGTCTGGCCTGAAAGAAGAGCACAGAGGTCGAAACGCGTCATGGTTTGTCTTCTTTGTTTAGCTCCCTTTTATCTGGCGGAAGACTTTTTTTCTGTTAGGTTCGTTTCAAA